>PVHY01001603.1:40140-151118 GCA_004024945.1 Uropsilus gracilis | reverse complement strand
CAGTTTTCCCAGCACCATTTGTTGAAGAGGCTATCTTTGTTCCAATGTAAGTTTTTCCCTCCTTTGTCAAAGATTAGTTGGCTATATGTGTGTGGCTTTATTTCTGAACTCTCAATTCTGTTCCATTGGTCTGATTGTCGGTTGTTGTACAAGTACCATGCTGTTTTAAGTATTATGGCTTTGTAGTATAGCTTGAAGTTTGGAATAGTTAGGCCTCCATTTTCTCTTTTTTTGGAGAGAAGGTTTTTTGATATTCGAGATCTTTTGTTGTTCCATATGAATTTTTGTAATTTTTGTTCTATCTCTTTAAAGAATGTCATTGGTATTTTTAAGGGGATTGCGTTGAATCTGTAGATTGCTTTTGGTAGGATGGCCATTTTGATGATGTTAATTCTTCCTATCCACGAGCAAGGGATGTCTTTCCATTTCCTTCTGTCTTCTTCTATCTCTTTTAGTAGTGTTTTAAAGTTTTCTTTGTATAGTTCTTTTACGTGTTTTGTTAGGTTTATTCCAAGGTATTTAATTGTTTTTGGTGCAATGGTGAATGGGATGACTTTTTTAATTTCTTCTTCTTCTGCTTGGTTTTTTGCATATAGGAAGGCTACTGATTTCTGTGTGTTGATTTTGTGCTTTCTTTTTTAATAATATGGTTGATCTACCAGGTGTCTATATAGCTCATGAGCTGCAGGAGATGGACACCTTTTTCATGTGCATTTGGAATCAAAAACAGAAGGATTCTAGTGGTTTGTGGTGCTGATCCAGTAGCTCAGCTGCTGCTTAAGCTACTTTAAGCTTGCAGTCAACTTCTGGCATGGTTGTGAGCACCTAAATCGTCTGAGTGCTGAAGCAGGACTTTCACTGGGACACTGATTTTCCTTTATTTCAACCACAGAAACTGGTAGACTGGAGTTCATCACACTGAAGATTGTATCTTTGTTTTAACATAGGGTCTGTGTGAACATAGAAAAGTTTCTGTTTCATCTAGAAAACAAGGAAGTTTATTTATCTCATGGTATTATCACTAGAAGTGAGCGACATAATGCTTGTAGAATGCTTAAGCAGAGTAAGGTCTTTCTAAAAGTTAGCTGCTATAGAAATCTGACTGTAGAACTGAAGCCATCAGAGATGGGTGTGAAGATTGGGGAGAAAGAAAAGGCCCAAGGGGTGAAAGGTTATGTGTACTTCTGTGGAGGGGGTGGTGTGGAGACATGCATCTGAAGAGGTGTGAACTTATATTTCTAAATCATATACAACATTGTGAATCACCTCAAAAAACAAAAATGTTGTTATGCATATGCCATGAAAAATGTTACTGACCTTCTAATAGTTAAGAAAGAGAGCTTCTGCAGTGTGTTTTATCTTTTTAATCCTTTAAAATGAAATGCATGAAGTCTAACTTCACTTTGGTATATTGTAGCATCAGCAGCTATAACTCCTGTTACTCCTGAAAACATAAACCTTGTCTCTGTACTTCAGAAGGTGTCCTACTGAACTGGCACACACCTGGGGGAGCAGGACACATAAACAGCAGACAGAATGTCCAGTCAATTCAAATTGTAGAGGCTCAAATAACAGATCAGTTCTGCAATGGCACATTTGTTCCAGAAAGAGGAATATAATATTCATAGTCAAAAAATCAGACTGGGTTTTCCTTTCACATTTCACATTCCTTTTTCAATAACTTTGGTGAAAACAAAACAAAACAAAAATCCCCTGTCAAGGAATCCCTACCAGAGACAAGATTTATGTTCAGCTTTCCTGACATTTGGTTCTTTTTACAAGGATCAGTCTTACTCCAAGATGTTTGTGCTTGAAGAGGATACTGGAAAGTTTTCCAAGCCAGCAACAGGAAACTGTTACCTGGCTAATCCTCTCTTCAGTTGTCCACATAAGTGGAGAGAACAATGAAGAGTCTTCAGCAGACTGCTTAACTCACTGCTGGGGTCTGCACAGACATTAACATTGTATAGTTCCTCATCGAAAGTGATATTAAAACTTTGAGATTCATCTTTGCTTGTTTGCCTCTAACTTTCTGGTAAGGGAATGGACACTTTGGAATTTCTGGAAAGATGAACTTTCTCAATGACAGTGCAATATGAGCTCAGTGTATGACTGAGGCAGTTTGATGCCTCTTGGCTTTGTTTAGCCTCTCACATATTAAGATTTGGCCTGTGTCTCTGCTGTACTTGATGCTAAAGAACTTTTGCAAGAGGAATTCTTTCCCCCTGGAACTTTCAATCAAAAGTCACAATGATCTGCTGAGAATGCGAGAATGATTGCAGCAATTTAGAAAAGAAGGAATATAGCTACCACCTCTTGACTAGTAGAAAAGGGCAAAGGAGTAATAACCCTGATGGAGAAAGAGGAAGACTGGTTACTGTAAAGATTATTGGGGAGTCACTGCATATGTGAGTGAGCAGAAGCAGAAACAGAAGCATTTGAGGGTGGGTGAGAAATACAGTACAATTGGTTTTTGCTTTATGATTTGTTCATTAATGCAAATTCTACTTTTCTGCTCCAAAGGGGATCTTTCATCTTGCACAGTGGCTGAGAGTGTAATCTAGAGGTGAGTGAAATTCACTTGGGTGAGGATTCTAGTTCTACCATTTATAACTCTCTGTTAGGTTACCTCACCCCTATAAACCTTGATTTCCTAATTTTGAAGGTAATATGTACTGTTTTATGAATTGAATGAGCACTAAACACAAAGCACCTGGAATTACACCTGCCAAAAATTCAGTAGCATTAAAGGTGATGGTGATGGTGGTGGTGGGTGGTGTTGAGGTGGTGGCAATGTTGGGAGTATCAATAGAAGAAGAGGCTCTTTGAAACAGTAGGTTCATACTTTCATACCATATGATTCACTGGTCTTTCAAGGGTGCCATAACAGATGTGTTAGGGAGAAACTAAAGCTTTTGTTTTCACTTTTCTATAACTTTCTTCAAAGCATATTTTCACATCAGTTTCATCTGCTTTTACTGGAACCACTTAGAAATGGAAAAAAAACGAGAGGGGCCCATATTCTTGACACCTGCATTACTCAAGGTCTATAGAGACCTGGTAATGAAACTTTCATGAGAGCCTTGATTAAAGGTTGGCCTTTGCATCTTCCTCTTGGAGGGTCCCTATTCTCCTCTTGAGTTCCCAACCAGTCAGGTGCTTTTCCATGCCATCAGAGTGAGGTGAGCCTTAACCTCAGTGCTCCATGGGCAAGGTATTATTTCTTTTTGCCAACCCCTTGAAGCTAACCTTTATCCTGTGATCAGCCTTTTCTCAGAATGACTCATTGACCAAGAGTCTGGCCTTCTTCTGACCCCTGACGTCTTCCTGAGACAGGGTGAGACCTGCTAGGAGGAAAGGCAATCATTATCCCCAAGGCAGGCCACATAAACACTTCCTTTCTCTAATGAATAGGCTCCAAAGGGCAGTCTAACTTGTCTTGGTGTGGCCCTCCTTAGCAAAGGGTGTGGATAAGAATGTAAGTTAATGTTGGTGTTGGGAACATTTTGATACGCATTTCCAGACTTTTCTTGATATAATAGAATGTTAATGCTCTTGTGGAGGGAATTTCACCTTTTTTCTACTTCAAAGACTTTACAGAAGCAGCAGAAGAAACCACCTTTCTAGCAGAGTATCAGTTTATTATGTGCTGTTAAGGTCTAGTATGGAGAGATGTGTTTGAAAGAAGGGAAACAACATGGCAGCAAATGAAGCAAAATAGTGCAACAGTTAAGAAAATGTGTGATATAATTGGAAAGAAGAGGGTTTGAGCTGGCACTGATAATGCAGCTTCCTTTTCTCAAGCTGCCGTTTTCTCATAGGTAAAATGAGATTGGTGGCCTCTGCCTCCTAGAGGCCATTACAGGTACATTAGGTAAAGATTTAAACTGCAAACAATGTGCCAGGCACCCAGCTGATGCTCAGTTCATATGAGATGAAGCAGTGGAAGGTGAGCACTAACACCTGGAGCACCGAGAAGTGAAGGCTAAGCTCTAGCGGGATTGAACACCTGCATTCACATGCATGAACTAGCTCGACTTTCAAGAAGAGTATAGTTTCTGCAATTGCTGAGGAAATATCATGGATAGAGAATGAAGAAAGTTGTGAAAGGTAAATTAATCAGACCGGTGGTTTAGTGGAGTAAAGTATGTGGGAAGGCAATGAATAAAAGGATGTTGGTGGACTTGACTGTGACATTAAAAATTCTCCACAGAAAGAGATGCTTCTGTATCAATCTGTCCTCCCAACTCAGTTTACTAGTTAACTCTCAGGACTCTTAAACCTAAGAGGCAGGAAAACTGAGATACCGACATTTGTGGGCAGTGAGCTTTTCAGCACATGTCAGGCGTGTTTTTACCATTGCATTTCAGACCAACTGGCAGATCTTAACTATGGGAAGGACAGACACTTTCAAGAAGTGGACTCCTGGTCAGAGTCACCCGCTTCAGAGAGTAGGACTGACTCTGAACCCATGGATCACTTCAGTTTCCTGTAACCCTGTGAGTCCTATCATGGATAGAGGTCCTATAAATAGAAAACTGAAGAGAATCCTAGGTTTCTGCATGTACCTTTAGGTAGGAAAGAGGGTCAGTGTGGCTGGGGCACATCCAATGACCTGCAAGAATCTTGGGATTAATCTGAAGGGCAAGGCGAAGGTCAGATGACACAGAGCACAACCGATGCTGAAGAACAGTTAAACTGAATGCTTTGTATCTTGGTAAGCAGTAGGGCCAGTTGGTCAGCAGCTCAGTAACATGATGAAACTCTGAGGTGAACCAACCACACTTGTTTGGAGAACGTGCTGAGGGGGGACAGGACTGCCTAGCTAGGAAACTCCCGTAACCATCTGAGCAAGAAGCAGTGGTGTTCTTGAGGCCATAAGGGTAGCTGTGGGGTCATGAAGGAAGTTGAAATTTAAATTTAGTTTAGGTATCAAATCACAACTCTCAATAATGGACTCAGAGAAGTGGAGGCTGAGAAGGGGAGTGAAGAATGCCAGCTGCATTTCTGGCTTCAGGCTTGGGCTGCTGAGATGCTGGAGCTGAAATAGGCTCTTGCTGAGAAGTTGGTTAATGTGATGTGGGTGCTGTGTGCTGAACCAGCAGGTTTGGCTGGAGCCACAAAGGTGGGCAGGCCATGCTTCCCAAGGAGAGGACAGGGCCAGGATTCAGGGATTAACTCCTGCATCTTGGAATATAGGCTCTGAGAAAAGGAGCTAATTTAGCAAAGAAAACTAAAAGGAAGTGATCATTGCACTTGGAAGAAAAATAAGAGAGTGTGGTACTCAGAAGTGGAGATTGAAGAGAAATTTCCAACAGGACAGGACTGCCAGATGCCAAAGCTGGCAAGCACAGGGCCAAACATTCCATCAGCAGCAGCCTATTTGATTTGTGGTGTCACAGAATTGGGATGGAAGACCGGGTCTATCTGATTCCAAAGTTGAGGGTATTTTCTCAGAGGCCTTCTCTGCAGATGAAGAGCTGAGCACTAGGAAGGTGGGCTACACAGGCAAGCAGGGAATAAGTGGGCTTGCTACTTGGGCTCTTTGCTTCTAATGGCTTTCGCTTCACCCTTGACAGCTTTCCTTACTCACCTGACCCCAAGTGGACCAAGAGATTGTAGGACTGCAGCACAGATACACCCAACTTGCAGTTTCCAGCAATTATTTATTTATTTGTTTGTTTGTTTATTTATTTATTTATTCTGAGAAACAAAAATAAGCTTGATTTGCACAAGAGACAGCAACAAGAGAACTTTAACCTTGTGCTCCAAAACAAGGATGCAGGTGTCTTGATGACACTGTTGTGGACTATTAAAGGCAAGATGCCAGCCAGCTGGGAACATTGAAGAGAAACCTTGTTTGGTGCAGTGGCATGTCTCAGGCCTCAAGAGGGAGAACTGATGGCTAACCACAACAGGCACTTTTCGCTGCCTGGATTGGGGCCAAAACAGTACTGTGAGGTGGGAGTGGAGGTGGCCAAGCAAGAAACGTGGTGAGTGCAGGTGACCCCCACTAAATGCAAGGGGTGGGGTCCACTTCGGTTCCTGGAACCTGAGCCTAGCCAGCTCAGCTGTGTTCGGCTTCTCTCTGCCCTGAGCTGTCAGAGTCACTTAGTCTGAGACAAACAGCCTGTGACCTGATGCCTCCTGACAGTGTTTTATTTGACTGATTTTATTCTGACACAAACGGAAATGCAGACGCACTGGGGCCTGACCAGGACAGATGGAGCAGGGGGTCCAGGCATGATGCTGCACCTTGAGTAGACTCCTGGTCTGATTGACAGCATGCTGGGACTCTGGCCCTGGAGGTAGGTGGCCTGGATCTGTGGCTTCCAGCTGGGCTTGACAGTCTTGAAATATACAGACTGTGGTATGGTGTATACTGTGAGTTTCAAAGGGATGAAAGTTGAGGAATATAGGCTCTGGGGGTGAGCCCCTCAGGAGGCAGGGTGCCTAGGGGCATGTCTCACTTTGCCAGCTCAGGAGACAGTATCCTGGGCATCCATGTCTTATCTCCAAGTGCCTGGACACCAACAGGTGTGACTCTCAGGAACCATTTTAGTCCAATCATGAACTTCTGCTGTCTTCAGAAGCAGACACAGAAAACAGGGCCACCCTTCACATACAAGTCCTTGGGTACCTACGAGTGTGGCCCAGTACTCCAGACTAATATCTCTTGTAGTGTGAGATCCCACATACACACAGAGTGAAGTCCCCTATCACCCATGTCTTCTCCAATTGGCCAAAGGTGTAGCCAGGCTGGGGAGCAGCTTTAACACCGGGGTGGCAGAGTGGAAACTGACCCAAACTAATGTCCTTTGACAAGATTATTGCCTGCTCATCACACTTCTGTGCCACTGAACTTTTGCCAGCAAAACTCCAAGAAAGATCTTGCAGTTCATTCTCCCATTTGCAGTTCATTCCTTAGCCCAAACTCCTGCTGTCTGAACCTACCAGTGGGTGGGGCAGGGTGGGGGGAGCTGTGGAGCATCTTCCAGCTCTGCCTCTTGGGAAGTGGTCAATTCTTCTCCTGGGTGGACAGGCTTGGGGCCATAATTGGGAAGGCCCCTGCTCCCAGCCTGCTCTGTAGCCATTATCTGAACAGCAACCATCTTAATGTGATGGAGGTCCTACTCCTTATTTGATCCCAATGCTCCGCTAATTCCCATCGCAATGACTCAGCCCTCTATGCTGCTTTGATACTGCCTACTTCCCTCACCTCATTTCTGCTTCTCTGCACATCCGGGATGTTGCCTTCTCCATCCTGTCTCAGATGCTCACAGGTGACTTGCCCAGAGTCCCAATCTGACCCAGGTCTGAACTTCTTCTCCTATACCTTGTTTTCTACAAAATACCTGCCCACCAGATGATTTTCATGTTTATGTTTATTGTTCCCTTTCTTCTGTAGACTGTAATCTCCATGAGATAATTCATTTTTCATTTTTTTACTCACTATCAATCCCTTTACCTGCCATGGACTACTTGCTCAGTACTACTTCAATGATTGTATGACAAAGGGGCCATAGGATCACTAAATTGAGTGTGAGGCGGAGCCAGACAAGGAACTGGGGAGTAAGTAAGGCTCACAATGTGAGTGTGGTGCTAATATAGTTGGACTTTACCTATAGAGAGATGGGCAAGTCACAGAAGAACCTTAGCTAGTTCAGGGACAAGATCACAGCCCTAGGATGATCCCTGAATGACTGTAAAGAAAGGATGAGAGGTGTCTTCCAGAAACAGAGCCATACCTTTGGGGTCTGCTGCAGGGGCCATAGGGAGCCTTCAGTGGGAGACAGGGCTGTAGGATGTCCAATGTCGGGGAAAGGGAAGGATGGGGGGAGGGGGAAGAACTGATGGGAAGAGAAGCCCAGAGAAAACTCCAAGGAAATTAGAAGTGATTTTTGAGAGGTAGAGAGTTGTTATAGGCCAAGGCATATGAAACATTTTTGCTAAAGGAATACACTTTTTCAGCAAAATCATCTTCAGAACTTTCACAGTATGTCAGAGTCAGATGGATGTGGAATGTGGGGCTGGAGCAGATCCCCCTACCTACCTTGACCGTCTTTCCTACCCCTACAGTGACTTCTAAGCCCTTTGCAGATCACCTGAGCTCTGCAGGTAAGGCTCAAAGTGTCTGATATGGGGGTGAGCACTAGTGCACCCCAGACCTCTCAGTCATCTCTGGTCACCCTGGCCTTGGCTGACCTTGTAAGGTGAAGTGCTGGGTCCTATGTCTGCAAGGGACCAGCACCCCTGGCTCCCCTCACTGGTCTGGGAACAGTGTCTCTGTGTAGGGCATCCAGTTCTGAAAGCAGGGCCCTTTCTTCACATCTAGCCCCACTTTGGGGTTGCTATAAATACACCCCTGAAGTTAATTATGCAGTGGAACAGAAGCGGCTTCCAAGCTGGCTGGCCCTGGGCTGTTGTGTCAGCAATATACTTCTGAGAAGCATATAAAAGACAAGTGACTCAGGAGGCAACACACATGCTAAAGAGAATAAAGAATGAAAGGAAAACTACAACAACAGCAAAACTATTAGACCGCATTACGAGTATTCCCAAGAGAATGAAAGGCTCCACAGAGGTAATGTGGCCCCTTGAACACACAATGTGGTTTTTATAAACTTTCACAACTCCTTCTACTTTTTTCTTTTTACCATTTTACCCCACAATATATTCTTTTTTTCTTAAAGAAATTAAGTACAAAACACCTACTGTATATTAATTTAAAGAAGGTGGGGGTGGTGAGTAGAAGAAGCCTTCTAAAATGTTGAAATGTTGGGAATGACGCAGACCAGGAGGCCAGGAAATTGAGTCTTTACCCTGGCACTCCATCCCTTGTGTCTTGCGGCCATTATACACTGTTCCCCTTCAAGACAGAAGTGCAGTTTGAGTCTATGGCCAAAGGAGTAGCCAGGCTGAGGAGCAGCTTTAACACCAGGGTGGCAGAGTAGAAACTGACCCGATCTGCAGACCCAGAAGCCAAGGTCATTTCTATGGGGGTTGCCTACAGGCGAAGCTTTGGCCAGCCTATGGGAAGAGCCTGTACTGGATAGCCTGTGCTTTCCAGCTCTGGAAAGTTCACTTCTGCTCCTCAGAATGGGAACAGCTTTCTGTCTCTGCTGGTGTCAAGTCTTATCTTCTAATCAAGGTCCAGGAAACGCACCTGGACCTCCATCAGCCTATCTCTAAACCCCTAACTTTTTCTTCCTATGATTTTGCTCTGCCTCTTGTCAATGTCATTCAAACTTTGAATTCTGAGTTCACAGTGATGTTCCACAGTAATAGTCAGATTGCTACCTCACTTTATACCTTGTTGCCTTGCTGTAAAATGAACCAGTTGTTCAGATAAGGGAGATTGTGCCTGTGAAACACTACCCCTTAAGCCTTGTTGACGACAGGTTTCAACTCTCATGGTCTGTTATTGCAGGCAATGAATCTGCCTGAGTTCCCATTTTTGCTTTGCTCAGGTTTTATATTAGGCATTAGAGGGGGCAGAGATGCACAAGATAACCAGGGACTCTGACATCGTGGACTCACAGTCTCTTCAGAGGCCTATTTATTTGCATTTTGTTCATAAAACCAGTCACCTCTCATCTTTATACAATGGAGACAGGACCCTTCCTTCACCTCCAGCCCCACTTTGGCTCCTGTGTTACTATAAATACACCCCTGAAGGGTTGAGTTTATTGCTCCTCTCTTGCAGATAAGGAAATCAGGGCCTATGAGAGGTTAAGTAGCTTGCAAAGGTTTCAACAGCAAGGAAGTGGTAGACTGGGGCTACCCCAAGCCCACCTTGCCCAAACACTCAACTTGCAGTCTCACAATCTCCTGTCTCAGGGTTTTCAGACTTGGAGTCTGGACCTGCTGCTGTCATCAGGGGCTGCAAGACTGTTGATGAGAGTGTGGTTGGTTCCCAAATTATAATTAACAATGCTACTCTGAGTTCTTGTAATTCCTAGGTTTTAGTAATGTATTCTCACAGCAATGGAGATATTTTGGTTTTCATGAATAAACTATTGAGTTTTTCTATATGTCTGACCTGATGTGAACTGTACTACAGGTTAATATAGGCAGTTGTTTCTCTTATTTAACAACTGAAGAGGAAATGACTGATCCCACCTCATATGAGGTATTCACCATGAGGTTGTGCCAATGATCTGTCTCCTGTCCAGCTACGAGGGCATCAAACTTGGGGGCAGAGGTGACCTCTTCCATGGAGGTCAGACTTCCCAAGACGCCTGTTATCCATCACCAGTGGTGCGGGCACAGCTGGCTCAGCATAAGTCAGGCAGCTTGTTAGACTGAAGGCTCCTGAATCCACATGGTTTCTTGCCTCAAGTTGTGGAGATTTGGAACCCCTCAGGGTTAGCTGGTTTCCTGGAGGTGCCAGACTTGGAGAGAAAGTCAGCGCTGCAGGGAAAGTGTCCTCTGTGAGCATGAGCATGCTGCCCAGACTTTTGCTGGTATCTCCCATGCACCTTCTTCAAAAAACCTTCAAGTTAATTATTGCTTAGCTCTCACTCCAGGCCCAGTCAATGTGAAAGGAAAAACTAGCGAAACTAGCATTTAATCGCGTTGATCTCTACAAGTAATTCCACAGACCTAGTAGGTTAATATACTGTATTTTATATTGTATATATAGTATACTGTAATGTATATATTATACATCTGGGAGATGTTCTGTGTCCAGGCCTTGGACTGGACAGAAAGAAGAATGACAAAACAAGAGGACTTGTCTCTACAAAGAATACTAAATATCCTCAGAAACAGCCTATGTTCAAAACTACCTTGTAGCAGCATAAAATCTGTGCTCCCACAGGCCACTGAAGGGACTGAAAGCAGGGTAAGTTGGAGGGTGGGGGCCCACATAAGAAAGATGACACCTCATTTATTTTTAATTGAGGAAATTACTAAGCTCTACACTACATGGTTCCAAAAGATAAAAGAGACACAAATCTGAAATGCCAGGGGTGATATTTAGCACTTTGAACCTAAGTAAATTAGTACAGTTGGATAGGCGAGTATGTTTTGCAGAGGTGGGAGTGGGACAGTGTGTCCTGACTCCAAATTTGCTATTTTATGTGTTTTGTCTTGTGATTCACACTCTGTTTGACTTCTGGAAGCTTTATGTCCACTACAGAGTAGGTGTTCCAGATGACTTCCAGATTCCTAGGACTTGGTTACAGGGATTAGGAAAGTGAACTTGGTCTCGGTGACCAGAGTCTGGGGAAGTAACTAGTTGAGGGTGTAACTCCGGGAGACAGCTGGTGAAGAACAGTGATGACACTCCTGGAAGGCCCTCGGTTTCCTGCTCCCTTCTCAAAGTCCTGCGGTTACCTCCTGGGCCAGCAAGGCTGTTCTTGATGTTTGTTTCAGCTCATCAGTGGTTGCACAAGAGCCTTTCCCTATGAGATGAACACTGGTGCTCCGTGAGACTGGCAGTACACACTGGTCGGTCAGCAGCCTCTCCTGAGGGCTGCAGGCTGCACAGTTGGTGAGTGTCCATTTGAAAGATGGTTCCCAAGTTTCCTGGAAGTGCAGGCCCCTTTGAATTGGGTTTCCATCCTGCCTTGATTTATGACCATCTTCAGGCCTGGAGCACAGAGCAGTCTGCACATCCACATTAGCAGAGTGGTGTTCTTGGCACACATATTTCAAAGAAAAGAATGCCAGGCCATAAATCAGGAAGTAAACCTGAGAAATACGCACAAAAATCAAGGAAAATGAATATATCTGCTTTCTGATGGAAATAAATAGGACTACCATGTTTAAAATCCCTTAAAATGGGGCAGAATTGCTACATGTGAAAACAATTGTTGGAGTTTCTTTCATTAGGCATTTATGTTTTTAGAAGAAGTTTAGGTTGACATCAAAATTGAGGGTAATGTAAAGAGATGCCCCATATACCCTGTCTTCTACCCAGCCTGCTCCATTACTGCCCCCTCCCCACCCCAACTGGTACATTAGTACCAGGGATATGCCCTGCACAGCATGTCACTATCATGCAAAATCCACAGTTTACCCTTGGTGCTGTACTTTCTATGGGCTTAGACAAGTACATAACCACATCTCACCATCTTTAGGGATTCATACATATCATTTTTACTGCCCTAAGAATTTTATATGTTCTATTTATTCCTCCCAAATTCTGGCCACCACTGACCTTTTTATTGTCTTGATACTTTTGCTTTTTCCAGAATGTTATGTAGTTGGAATCACATAGTAAATAATATTCTCAGACTGACTTACATATATCTTTTTAATAATATGAATTTAAGCTTCCTCCAAGTCATTTTATGGCTCAATAGCACATTTCATTTTAGCAACGAGTTATATTGCATTGTCTGGATGTACCAAAGTTTATTCGTCTATTCACCTACTGAAGGATGATATTTTGATTAATTTTAAGTATTGGTCATTATGAATATGTTGGGCATTTTAAAATTATAAAATATCAAGAGAATTTTCATAACAAAGTCACTGATCATTTTGTGCAGTAGTATCAGAAGAAATAAAATAATAGAAAGAAAACCAAATCCAAGCCTATGGAAACAGAGAAGTGAAGAGGACTTAGGTGAAAGCAAATGTCATGATCCTGTCACTCAGAATGCATGGACACCTTCACAATTCCCAGTAAACTGTCATACATTCAGAAGACAGGAAGTGGCTTCCACTCTAACAGCCAGCATTTGCTATCCAGGAATGGTTCTGGATGGAAATAAAAGCCTGCTTTCCTTCTCAGTAATAAAGACCACGAGGTGAGTATTCAGGTCAGACTTTGCTGTAAATTAGGCAATGTAAGCAAACATGTGACGAGGGTAGTATGGTTATGCTCAATACACTTCCTTTCTCAACAACCAAAACATGGTATTCACCTCTTTTTTAGAGAAATTTGCAGTAATTCAGTTCTAATTAAATTTCAGTTTATAATATTTTCAAATTGCTCTTCAAGATGTGTGTGGGTCTCTATATCTGTGTCAGTTCAAGGACTCTGATTGAAACATATTCCTGTATCCAGTTATTCTCTGACCTCATCTTTCAAAATGGCAGAGAACAACAAACAACAAGTAGTTCCAAGAGAGATTCTCCAGCTCAAAAAAACAAAAACAACAAACAAACAGACAAACAACAAACAAACCAAAAAGCATAACTGTTAGTATTTCAGAAAAGACCTTAGAGTTTTACTTTTATCCTCTCTTGTTACAAAGAAAGGTCTGAGCCCAGAAAGAAAATTGTTCACCCAAATTCAGATATCCTGACTCCAAATCCTGTATTTTCTGCAGCCCAGGAGCCTGGACTGCTGGCAAAGTCCTGGTGGGCCTGTCATTACCTGGAGTCAAACCTCCTCTTCTGAAAGACTGTGCAGCCACGTCTGGGGTGAGAGATAATTCTGAATGAGTTTCGGTTACAACAGGTGTCACCTGAGGGACAGTTTTCAGGGTGGGAGAACTCATAGGGACACTGTGACTTAAAGAGAGAGTTAAGGAAAGCTGAGGAGAGAGTTGATTGAGAAAGGGAGAGGGCTGCCAGGGGAGAGGAAGAGAAGGGAGTTAGGTTCTTAGAACCTTTGTTCAGACACAGGTGAGCACCGAATCTCAGAATGATGACAAAGAACCTCCTCATTTGACTAATCTAATCTCTCTTTAGTAATTCCTGGAAAAAGCAGAAATGTTCTTTTTTCTCACATAAGGTGAGAGATGATGTGCAGACTTCCAACAGGAACAGTGTTTTGCATGAAGTGGCCTGTATCCCAGTCTTCAATTCCGAAGGTTGCCCCACATCCTTCTACCAAAACAAAGATCGCTGTTGTTTAAAGGATGGGAGTGACCTGCAGGGAGGGTGCCTCCATGTCTCCAATATAACTGAGATTGATGTTGGGCCACTTGGTCAGCAACCATGAACCCATCAGTGTTTGATATATGCCGACATTGAAGATCATTGGATAGATAAACATCTCAAAGGCACTTCAGGATGGCTGCAGCCCAAGTGTAGCACTGCTGACATCACACAAGCCATACTTCATGTCCAGCTAACCATCCTTGGCCTCTCTGATGGTGTTTGTGCCAGCAATCATCATGATTTTATTATAGCTCCTTTCAGAAAGTCATGAATTTTTACAGCCAAATTACAAGTCTGTTTACAGTTAAGTGGCAGCAAGGACTTTTAAAGCAAGTACTGTAGATATTTTTATAACTAAGTTTGCATCATCAGAAACACACAAAGTATATAGGCAGGGCCTAGAACACCAGTGAAACTACTTAGGTTTAACTAAAGAGGGTAAATAAAGGGGCCTTGTGTTTGCCTGAGGGAGGCAGGTTCCCATTAGGTCAAGACTTGGATTCCTTTGCCAAACTATGAGGTTATTTAAGATAATTGCATTGCAATTAAAAAAAAAAAAACATTTGCTATTGTATGATTCACTTATGTGAGGTACAGAGTGGTGAAACTCAGAGACACAAAGTAGGAAGCAGAATGATGATTGTTAGGGGCGAGGCAATGAGGGAATGGCAAGATACTGTATAAGGCTACTGAGTATGGGGAGGGGGATATTTTCTAGTGATAGATGGTGGTTATGTTTGCACAACAGTGTGAATGCCGCTGAACAGTACTCTTAAAATGACTAAACTGGTAAATTTTATGTTATATATTTTCTACCACAATAAAAATGTTGAAGACATATGCTATTCAGGTAAGGATAAAAATTTAGGATTGGAGAAGTCAGTATTTATACATCTAAATCTGCATCTATATTTTTATCTATAGACACCTCCTTTTAAAAACACATATTTAACCTCTTTAATTCTTTAATAACATTGATATCAATGCTTAGTATAATATGATTAAAGCATTTTAGCATTATCATTTCATGCATGTTTGTTTCAATAAAGGAATTTTCAATTTATTCTTTTAATTTTTATTTATGTTTATTTACAGTATCCTTATGTTTATTTTCAGTATCCTTTTTTATTCTGAAGCTAAGTTAATAGCTATAGCTAAGTTTAAACTTACAATTTTAACATTTATGCCTAAAAATTTAGAAGTAAGTTAATTGCTATTTGTAGACAAACTAAATTTAGAGTCAAACAACTAAAATACAATTTCATGTGATGCTAAATGATACCTATATATTTGGTTATTATTTAATAAAAAAGAGTAACGTTAGAATCATTGAATCTAAGCATTTATGATTTTATGTAACATATGTGTATATCTATTATAGCAAACAGTTCAAAAAACGAAGGTTAAAAAATTATGCTTATTTAGCACTAAATACTTTCATAAAGCATGCAAACAATTTAAGATGCAAAAATAAAACCCCAAACATATACATTAAGAATTGATAATGTTAAGAATTAAATAGAAAAACAAATTTGAAAAAGATGGAGATACTTAAATATGAGCATCTTACCTTTCTGTCTCTCACACTGATTGTTTAAGTGTAATTCTCCAATAAACTTCGGACACTCAGGCATTTCTCTCTTGGAGATTTCCATTCTAACAATCCATTAGCAATTATGAATGCAATGTCCTCCAAACTGAACTTTTGATTTCTACCCTGCAAACTGATATTTTGTCAGTTTCCAATATCTTTTAAGTGAGACACTTAAGACCCATCGGTGGTAAACTAAATAATGATACCTTCCTCTCTAAGATGTTCACACTACTATTCCTGGAACCCAGGAATATGTATGTTACATGAGAAAAGGAATCTTGCAGATAGTTGCTGGTGTTGTTAATAAAGACAGTAAGACATAGATGAGGATAAAAATACATAGAGAATATACAGAATAATATAGTAGAGAGAATAATCAAAGGGAAAAATGGAGGGAACGCAGGGGGATGAAGATCAAAAGGGAGGCTTAGAGGGGAAGGGAGAGGGAAAGAAAAGGAAATGAGAGACAGAGTGTAGGGGGACATGATTGACCACCTGGTTTGGACTTCTTAATTGTATACACTGATGCATTCCTTTATTTTGCTCTGGAAGTCTGGAATGAACCACTCAGAAAATTTAAAAACCATGATCAAGCACAAAACTAGTGATTGGAATTTAAAGTCAGACTGATTGGAGATATGATTAATGCAAGTGTCAGTTAACCAGACTCAGGTTATTTTTGAGAATAGTTTGAAATGATACCTGTCTGCCACTTTGATTTGGATTCCCCTGATGATTAGTGATGTTGCACATCTTTTCAAGTGCTTTTTCAAGTCCCTTTTCTTTAAAACTGACTTTAAAATCAGATTGCTTATATTTTTGATGTTGGACATTTTTGATATTGTAGGAATTGTTTCTATATTTTGAATAGTAATCCACTTTCAGGTATATAGTTTTCGAATATTTTCTCCTATGGACTACTTTTTCCTTACTCCAAAGTTTTCCTTCCTTCCTTCCTTCCTTCCTTCCTTCCTTCCTTCCTTCCTTCCTTCCTTCCTTCCTTCCTTCCTTCCTTCCTTCCTTCCTTCCTTCCTTCCTTCCTTCCTTCCTTCCTTCCTTCCTTCCTTCCTTCCTTCCTTCCTATCTTCCTTCTAGCTCACTCTCTGTGTCTCTGTCTTGCTCCCTACAAACATATGTAATCACACTACATCCACCACTAAAATACCTGCAATCCTCCACCACAGTCCATTGAGCTGACTGTTCCCATTGCTTCTACTGTCCAAACTCCCCCCAGATATAGCCTCAGTTCTGCAGTCAGATTTCAATGGTCCTTTTTTGCCTGTTCCTTTGCTTTGTTTCTTATGGCCCACATATAAGTGAACTCATACAGTATATGTTTTTTTTTTTCCTTCTTCTGACTTGTTTCACTTTAGCATAATCCTTTTCAGCAGGGAAGATTATTTAATATTATAAATCCCCACCCAAGAATGGTATTTTGAGGACTGGTGTTCAAGAATTTTTAATGATTCTTGAGAGGCACAGAACATATCCTATTCAATCTGAGGACTCCACACTATACCCCACACTATACCAGAGTACTACCACTCACTTGATATGGTAAAATAAGTCATATCACATATAAGGATATTTTTAAGGGACTGAAATGGAATATGTCCACAAATTCTCCAAAACCAGACAAATTCAAAGTAATACAGATAAAATCATCCATAACCCACCATAAGTAATATAGTATGAGACGGGCATAACTGTAAATCTCAAGTTGTGTTTAAGAAGGAAAGAAGCCTCCAAAAAGGAGACTGTCTTACTGCCCTCATCGGTGCTGTCAGGTGACTCTGAGCAGGATCAAGGCAAGGACTGTGGTGACCAGTGTTGGTAGCCTCCTAAGGTTTCTGTCTCAAATTGTCACCAGCAGAGTGGCTTAAAGCAGCATACATCTGACCTCATGGTTCTAGAAGTTAGAAACCTAATCTTGCAATGTTGCTGGGTTGTTCTTCCCTTAAATTCTCAGGGACAATCTGTTCTGTGCCTCTCTCTGAGCTCTCACCAACCCTTGGCATTATACTTGTAGGAGCATCACTCAGTTTTCTGACTCTGTGATCATGAGATTCTTCATGTTGTCACCTGACCTTCTGCATTCTGTATGTGACTATGGGGTGTCACTGTCTCCAAATATCCCTCTCATTCTAAGAACAACTCAATGGTTTTGGTGCCACCCCCCTTAATCCTGCATAACTTCAATTTAGACCTAAGTTGATCAGCAAAGACCTAGTTTCCAAACAACGTCATATTCAAATGATTGGGTTGGACATAAAGTTGAAGGGTACACTTTCCAACCAAATACTGTGGTATCACATGACTATGTAAAGTCATATCTGAAGAGGGTCCCAGCCCATGTAAGGAAATACTGAGAGCAGATCCAAGGTGAAATAGTAAATGGTCTAATACTGATGGAGGAAATTGAAGAAAAAAAGTGGCAGGAGAACTGGAGGGAACAGACATGGCCATCCTGGAAATGTGCTGCTTCTGGAAGGGATAAACAACTCAGAAGGGAAAGCAGTCTTTGATGACTTAGTAGTAAACAAGTGAAAAGTGTAGTAGCTATAGAATGTGAGAGTTACACAAAATCAAAAGACACCCTTCTCATACCCTCCCAAAGTGTGACCTATTGAAAATTGTGTTCACATACATCACAAGCGAGTTTCTTGAACTAGGATACCTAGTATTTTATATCTTCAAGGATTCCTAAACTCTAATTAGGGAAACACAAGACATTTTTGAAATGAATGGAAAATAACAGGCAACATGAATATAGTTATTATAAGAAATAAAACTGAAATAGAACAAAATATTTTTGTTTTGAAAAATTTTTCCCCACAATAAAATTATAAAACAGAAGAATACTCTGAGTCCAATCTGATATATCTATAAATACTTAGACTTATTTTCATTAAACTTCTATGAACAGAAATTCAAAAACACAGGTCAAAAACTAGGATGATGTAAAACATATAATGAACTCAATCTCTGGAAAGAAAATGAAGTAAAATATAAATCAACTAATCAATAAAAATGAAATGATAAGGGAAAATAGAATTAGTTGAAAACACAAAGGATATCAAGGAGAGGATGGAAAAGAGTCAAATGAAAGTGAAAATGAAAAATGAAATGAAAATTAAAAATGTAAAAAACCCCAAAAATTGTATGCCTCTGAGTCTGTAAAAAAGAATCAGAGATATATAACAAGTCTAGAAATAAAAAATGTTAGTGCATATGTAGTTGAAGTCCTTAAAGAAGAAAAAGCAATGGATAAGAACTAATAATGAAATTATAATTAGAGTACCTTCTAGAAATAATGACTAAATCTAAAGTTTGGGAGAGTTTATCATATGCCAGAAAAAATAAAGAGTAGTCAGTACCAAATGTGCAAATACAACTATTATACCATCAAGATAAGTTTTAAAATGCCCTGATCCTCAAGTAATTTCTTTAAAAAGGGTGGGAAAATGATTTTTTTAATTCTGAAAAATTATAATGCTATAACTGAAATATTTTCTAGAATAAAGAGATGTGAAATAGAATAAATGCATTGTTATAGAGAATTAACTGAGAGTTGAAATCTGCTATATAATTAAAAGTTCACAACCAATAAAACCTTCTGGAGGAGTTATTCCTTCACAAGCATGGCAGCTCTCATAGAGACATGAGTTTTGTTGTGTTTCCTCCTTCATGTATGTGCTGTTGCCAGGAACTATGGACTTACATGGAAGCTCTTTGTTTCTATAATGGATGGTGTTTTAGTTCAGAGGAGGAAAATTATAGATTTTTTTTCCTCAGGAGAAACATTTGTCTTAAGTGTGTGTGTGTGTGTGTGTATGTGTGCGCACGTGCGTGTACTTGTGAGAGTAAAGGGCTTGTATGCTGCCATACGTACTGCTGATTAAATACTTAGCCTACCTGCCATTGTGTCATATGCTACATTCCCAGACAAATCAATACCAATGGAACAAAGTTCTAAAAGGGCGACTCTTAGTCTTGTTTTTTATCTTCTTGGGCTTTGAATCCATCATTCTATTGTTATATGGAGCTCATGAAGAATAGGTGAAATCATACTGGTTTAATATAGTCAACACTTATTAAGTTATCATTCCACGCCGGGCCATATGCTTGTAAAGCAGTGCCTGTGTGTCATTAACATTCGGCCCTCACTGCATTTACGTGCATTGCCTCATCTAATGCTCACAAAAGACCCTATGAAATAAGCGTTATTATTCTTTCCATTTCACAGCTGAAAAAACTGAAACTGAACATGGTCTATTGCCCAATGGCACATGACTCGTAAGTCCAAGAAAGAACTTGGGTCCACATTTGTTTGACATCACAGCCCATCCCCTTAATCAGCACACTGTTTCCAGGTAAGCTCTTTGACTCAGGACACTATAAAGTTGAGCAGCGTGGCTTGACAATGCCTGAGACATACTGCATGTTGTAGCTATAATCTAAGATAGAACTCTGATATCATCTTCAGCAGAACTGAAATAGTAAAACAAAAAAATCTCAGGGCAGTCAATCCTCATGTTTCAGTTATTAACAGTTGCAGAGTTTGATGACATTATGTACTTTAAAAGTTTAAAATACACAAATAAATATGAAAAAGTTTCAACATTAACCTCAATCTAAGAGAAAATGGGGGAAAAGATCACCAGAAAAGTCATTTAAAGAATGAGAAAGTTTACTAGTAATAAGTATATATAAACAAAGACATTAATAAATACCACTTAATTCTAACAAATTTTCATCATTTAGAAAAATAATGTGTAATACTGAACCCAGTATGAAGGAAGAAAGCATTAGAACTAATTTGAAAAGTGTTTCATCAATTATATCAAAAGCATTAAAATTCATTTATTCTGTTATAACATATCTTCATCTAGAAATTTGTAATAAACAAAATTTAAGAAATGTACGAATACAACTAAACAAAAGCAAAACAAGAAGCCCAACCAAAAAATGGGAAGAACTGAAAAGACACATCTCCAAAGAGGAAATACAAATGGCCAACAGGCACATGAAAAATTGCTCAATGTCACTAGCAATAAGGGAAATGCAAATCAAAACCACAATGAGATTCTATGTACCTCTGCTACAGAGTGGCAACATTTGTAGTCAGTCTATCTGAATCTAAAATCAGCAAACTAGGCAGGGGCATCTTCCAGGCATGTGTTCACCAACTGATTCCTGGGATTGGGATTCCATAGTCTAATTCACTTTTTTATTTTCCTTGTTGGAAGCTGGTGAGAAGAGGTAGAAGACTCAGAGCTGAACAATTTCAGCCCAACTCAGCATCTCCTGCATTTACCTGGACATAGTTTTGTGATTTTTGTTTTGTCTCGGGCTTGTTTGTTTTCTGGTTTTTGGTATTCAACATGAAAAGTGTTTTTTTCCCATTAGCCTGTCAGGGAGGGTTCTGTAGCAGGCTCCTGGAGCAGGTGGAACATCTGACTCCAGAAGCAACCAAAGGCCTAGTTAAGAATAGAGAGATGAACTGTGGACCACGGTAAATGGATGCTTGTTCAAAATAGGAGAAAGATAGCAAAATACCCAGTCTCAGATTAACTGCTAATGGAGAGTAGCAAGAATTATCAATTTAGATTCGTACTTGCTTTCTACAGAAAATAGTTAACATACCTGGTATTGATTTAAAAGACATGGAGATATTTATCAGTAGATGCGTATAGAATATGGACCATCTTTATATTGACGTATGAACTTGACAGTTGATCTGTGGTGATTATAAAGTGCTTTTGGAGTGCAAATTGAAAGTGGCTAGAATGGATTTTAGAAGTGATAGGAGGTAAGAATACCTATTTGTGGGCCTAATATGAGCCAAGAGTTTTAGTGTTCTGTAAGACACCATTTTGGTGAGATATAACAGATATAGTCTTTGCTGTATTTAGCTCCAATCACTTTATCTGCTACTATACTATATGATGAATACTCAGTCTTTACGGTAATCCCACATTTCCCTTGTTGGAGAACAGAAAGTATAATTTCTTTGTCTCTTTATTTCCAATATCCAGTGTAGTCCATGGCATACAACAGTTTCCAAATACATTCAGTGATTTGGGATTTATTTAATAAGTGACTATTAATATATGAACCACAGTAGACTCTGGGAAAATTAAAAATGCTTTCACAGAGAAATTTGTAAGATTTTGTTTTGTTATAACTTTGTTTTTGTTGTAATAAAGGTCATGCTGAAAGAATGGATAGTGATATAGAGAAAGAAAAAATAAGTTTTGGTAAAAGGTGCTGAAGACTAAAAGGTGTGCCTTTATTAATATATAATAGTTTATCTCCCCCTTCATTTCCTGCACTCATGGCTAGCAATCTTAACTTTCCATTGTTCCTTAAACTCTCCTTGGAGTTGATTCTCATATCCCATTGTCCAGGGATGTACACTCATGGTGAAGAGACAATGTGGGTGTTTGTATGTGTGTGTACACATGTCAATTAATTATATATGGAGATAGATGAAAGTGTCAACAACTTTGTCTATTGGTCTGTTTTTTCCTAGTTTGCCCCCAAAATCTTGCATTTCAAGAGACATATTGGCTTTAACTGATATATTTGCAGCAGCACTTTTTATTGAGAAATAAAGAATTCATCAGTTAAACTTACCATGACAGCTTGCTTTCCTTTCCTTGAAGACTTAGACTATATACATTATCCTACAAGAGTTCAATTTAATGTTTACAATAGCTATCTTTCTATTAGTTTTAGTTTGGCCAAATTTATGATATGTTATTCTGAATTTTATGTTATTTTTAAGTTCTTGCCCATTTTTATGCAACTGGGGTCATGATTTTACTAATTCAAGTGATTTGGGAAGTTTATGGATGTTGTATCTTGCTTGTTTGACATAATATTGGTTATATCTATGATTTATTTGCTGCTCAGTCCTTGGTCAGGAACATAACTCCCAATTATCCAACTAATTATCACGTTGTTTCATGGGAAAACTTCAGCAACTAAAATTATTGACTAACCATAATCAAAAAGAACAGTTTAATACCAGATAAACTAAAACTAAATTTTTGTTTTGGTCTGCTGTTGCCAATGTTCACAAGGCAAGATATGAGAAAGTACATCTATCATTGCTTTATCCTGTGTCATTTCCCATGCTGGATAAGAAAGCATGAAACTTTTATTGTCAACGTGGCCAATAGCTAAGGACTGTTCTGAACAATTTCCTGATTAAAAATAATCGTTTTGTTACTACGTGATACCATAATCTGGATTTTGAAAGAATACACATTTAGGCAATTAAGTATATCCCAAAATGCTGACTTCATCATAATGCAATGCAGAGTGCCATAATAAATTTTTCTAGTTGGATACAACTCTGCTTTCAGTTAACTATATTTTCTTGCTATTGCTGTTTAGACAAGTTCTAACAATGTTGCTGTTAGAATTTACAGTGTTAATTTACTCTAGTCAGGCCAACCCCTGTTGTACTTCCTGACTTCCGATTAGCTGGAGTGTAGGGTAGACATTAAGTCTACCTTCAATGTATGCATGACTGATATTGAGACTGAGGAAATGGAGAAATACTACTATCTGCCACCACGTATATTGATTTCAAAACAATCCTTGTTTCAGAAATGTTTAAGTGTGAATAAGATACATCTTAGAACATATCTTCCCCAGGTATCGATTAGCCCTAAGTGAACACAAAATCTAAATAAAAGCAGTGTTATTGGTCTGTAAATGCAATCTCAATGTATTTCCTTTTGTCCCATATTCTAATAAGATTTCTGGTGTTAGAAAGAAATTCTGGAGCATTTAGCTCAGAAATGTCTTATTGAGATATTACTCAAAAGAATGCTGTCTAGCAATCTCAAAGCTCAGAAACCAACAGTGTAAGCATTTGTCCCCTTGTTTGCAGCTCTGCAGATGACCACAGCTGATCTATGTTGAGCTGATCTAGATGACTTTACTTCAGTCTGAGAGTTGAATCCAGCCCCTCTGAGTATATCTTCCTCTGGGCTCCAGATTGAAGGGACAGTTCTATCTGTAATGTGTTCTTTGTAAAACAGATAGCTGAAGCACAAAAACTAAGATAAAATGCACAAATTCATTTATGACTTCTTCATGTCTGGTCCACTAACACTATATTGACAACAGAAAATCTATGACCAAGATGAACATCAATGGGACAGTAAATCACATTTACCCATAAACAGAAAGGAAAATTAGTAAATTATAGCAATATATACATTAGCAATCTATGACATTCAAAAGACAGACCAAGTGTACCAAATAGAGATTTTTTTCCAGTTCATTTTTGAGGTTTTCAGTTATGCTACCTGAAATCACTTCTTTGTATCAAATTTTGTCTAGGGTTTTATCCTTCCTACCTTCATTCTTAGTCCTAAGTGTCTGAGTAGTGTTCCATCCTCCTCCATGCATGAAGCACGTGGCCCAATACGCACATTCCATTCTTTTGTCAGTCACTCGTGTGTCTAGACAAGACCTATCGGCTAATACTGTTGGGATAAGGACTTATTTTTTTAAAGTCCCATGTAATGTCAAGTCTCCTTCTGAACTCAAATATTATGAGTCAACATCTGTGCTTGATACCTCATATTTTAGAACTTAACTAGAGTGGAAAGCATTGAGGACTCATTACTCATAACAAAAAGTTGATGCACCAAGTGATCCCATGTCATAGTTCCATCATAAATTGCTGTGTCTCAGATCTTAGATCACATATGTATAGAAGTTGCTGCATTAGAGGATTTGGTAGGAGAAACTTAGGATACGAGAATACATGAAACACTTTTTTGTGGCTTTTACAAAGAAACAATAGGGGAATCTGGTAAGATGATGGCAAAATGAAGACACAGGACTCAATCCCTCTGTATATTCACAATTAAATTGCAGCAGAACAAAGTCATTAGTACCTGAAAGATAAACCATTGTTTGGGGTGGAGGGGTGGGAGACCTTAATTGAGCCATGTTCACAGTGATACTGAGGTTATCAGGTCAATGAGAGAGCAGCACTTACAAGGCACACCTGCAGTTCTGGTCTCAAGGGCACTTACCAGCATTGGATACTAAGGGACATGGCAATGCGCTGGATTAGGGATATACAGAATTAACACCCATGGTAGAGGGAGGGTCACTACTGGAGAAATGTGGGAGCAGGAGTGCAGAATAATAATTATTGACTTGTGTCTGATAATCACAAGATAAAACAGCTGATGCCAAAACCAGTGGAAAAGGAAAAGGGGGGTCCATTTAGATCACCTGTGTCCCCTCATAGAAATTATATTTGTATCCAAAAGCTGGGGTACATGGGTTTATGTATCCCCATGAAATTCTCAAACCCACGGACTCAAGTGATCCCCAGACTCAGCCTCCCTGGTAACTGGGATTACAAGTATGTGCCACCATGCCCGGCCATCCCTATGAAATTCTAACAACATTTCACAATGAATGCCCAATGAGAAGAGTCTTTTTGAGCATGGAGTCAATGGGGAAAGAAAGGAATAAATGAATTCTTAAAAACATATATGTCCTGACATCTTATCATAACTGAAGCTGTAAGTAGTTGAGAGTTGTGATGGAACCAGGGAGCTGCCATTTTTACCACATTCCACTAACTGCTGTTTATGTGTATGTATGCAGAAAAGATGAAAGTGTGTTGCTGGCTGGTTGTGGGTGTGAGACTCTGCAGGTTTTTAGTACTTATTTGTCTATTTATATATATAAATTTTGTATTCTTAAAAAACAGTCATAATATATATAAATTTTATATTCTTAAAAAACAGTCATGGTTGATGCTATTAACAAAACTAAAAGAAGTATGGGGTAACTGTAGAATTTATAAGACGGTATTGATTGATCACCACTAAGAATGTAAAATGATAGAAGCTATTGGTTTAAGTAAATAAGGAGTCAAAATAATACACTGATTATATAAAGGACTTGCATATGAAATTTGTCACATTTTCTGGGAAATATGACATAACAGAAAGCTATTATTGAGGAAATTGAGGAAGGAACAATGAGTCTTTCCATCACACAGTTTAAAATTCTCTTTCTGTGAGTTGAGAAACATTACCTCACATGGGGGAAACTTTGGACAAAAATGTATAACTTAAATTACTGGTAAATTTTCTTTGATCTTTGACTATCCTAACCATTATAAAATGATCTTCTAGTGCTCTCTATAATTTTTTTTACCTTTTAATCTCCCCTGAGAGGAAAGATTAGAGTTTGTTTTTATTACTTGTGTATTCTCTATTTCTATCTTATATTAGCAAGTGGAGCTAACATATTTTGCAAAGTGCTCTTAACAACAACAACAAAAGCTAACAAGAGTCCCCAATTTAGAGACTCAAATATCAAAAATTGATCTCTAGTGCTCAAGATGAAAGTGTCAGATTTCTGGGATCCAAGCAGTCACCCAGGTAACATTCATTTTATGATTACACATTTTTAGTTTCTTTTCAGCATCTGCTTCATGGTGACTGAGTTACAACCATGCCTAGGCTTTGATCTGCAGAATGACAGGCCAAGTCTGTCCACAGCCTAAAAGGTCTATGTAAGGAAGCAATGACTACTGTCCATTGAAAAGAATCTAGTCAGATGGTCATTCTAATGGGAAACATTGTTTAGTCATGCACCTGGAAAGAAGATTGAAAATGAGTAGAAAATTATAGCCTGCACTTCATATGCCTACTGTCCTGAAATCTTAAGAGGGCTAGACTATAGAAACTTTATTGATAGTCTACAAAAGCATCAAGATTATGTTCACAAAGCCCAAATTAGCACAGGAATAATTTATTTGCATTAGAGACTTGTCCTTTGTCAGACATCACAGTAATTCTCCAGAGTGAAATCCCTAGAATCCAGAGCATGAGACTAAAATCCTAGAAGGAAATGTTTGAAATACAAGGATTGGACAAGAACAACAAGAATTATCCATCTGGCTTCAGAAATCGGTGTTTCACCCCTTGAACACTTAGGGTCTAAATTTCACAAGAAGGGTTAATGTCTTTAATTTTGTATATTGTTTGGTGCAAATATGTTCATTTGACATTGTCAGGAAATTCTGGTACTAGGGTACTCTGAACAAGAAACAGTTTTCGCTCAATGTGATGATGAGCGAGAAGTTATGCTTTACACCCTGATTTATCTTAAGTCAAGGGGAGAGGGGGATAGTTAAGGAAGAAAGGAACCCCCCTTAACTGTTGGAGATTTTCAGAGTTTTCCTTTCCCTCTCTTCATTCTTGGGTGAACTCATTAAATTGCATGCAAATGTCTATCTATATCTGCATCAATATCTATATCTGTATCACTATCTCTATCTGATTTACATATTGTCTCAGTGTCCATGATCCTTTTTCAAGTTTCTCACTCATGCTCAGTGCCTACTAGCCATCATCCTACTTGGATGTCCCAGAGACACTTCAAATTCAACCTGCCTAATGCTGTTCATCATTCCTTCAAAATCAACTTCTTTCTATATGATTCATCATAATTGTTGGTGGCATCAGTCATATAGTCATCCCATTCAAACATCTGGGAGTTATCTTTGAATCTTCTATCACCACTATTTCCTTTTATTACTCAGAAAATCTTATTAATTTTACCTCATGAATAATCTCATACTTAGGATTCTTAACTCAGTTTTATTATTTTAAACGATGTAGCTGATTCACAGATCTTATCATCCAGTTTTCTTCCTTCCTACCAATATTTCCCCAGTAGTTCATTATTTAAACAATTACTAGAAGAAGCTACCCAACTGCCTCAATGCCCTGAGCAGAATCCTCCAGTGACTACTTGTTTTAGTCAAACTCCTCCGGAAAGCATTCTAGACCTCTGCAATCTGACTTCCTCTGATTCTGAGTTCATCTTCCATAGTTCTTCTACCATTGCTTCTGAAATGTTTGTTCTAATATCATCTCTAAGACCACAAAGGCGTCGTTTTGACCAGTTGTTGTTCATGAACACATCTTGCTGACCAATTGCTTTTGCATGTACTTCTCTCCTTTACTCCTTTTCTTAAGGTTACCACTGATAACTCAGCCTAGGGGTAGCTCCTATAGGAATTCTGCCTTTATTACCCTCCCCCACCCTTTCTGTTGGGTTAAGGACCTCTCTATGTGCTTCTACAGAGCCCTATCTATTCAGGAGTTCATTCATTCATGATCTTGATTTGAATTGCTTATTTTTTAGAGTGCCATTTTCTAAAGGATAGAAAGCATATATGGCTACTTAGAGTGCCATTTTCTAAAGGATAGAAAGCATATATGGCTACTCTCATTTCTTCAGTGCCCAAATCTGGCTTATATCATGGTGTGGCCAAAGTTTTTCTCTTTGATTTGGTCTCATCTGTGAGGAAAGTATTCCATGTGCAGGACAAATGGTAACTGAATGCAATTTTTAAAAATGTCTTAAGAAGCATTGGAAAGTGAACATTTTCTTGTCACCTAACACCTACCTGTTTGGATATTTCCAAAAAGAAGGGACTAAAGAAGAAACTAAGGCTTAAAAGTATATCTTCCTCAGCCCATATTGCACCAATTTTCCTATCTTCAGGTGGTTATATGAAATCCTCAGACTTTGCTTTTGCTGTTGTTTGTTGGCTGGTTGACTGGTTTGATTTGTTTTTCCCACCTGAGTTCAAGGCTTTTTATAGTCCATAGACCTTTTTAGAATCTATATATAGTCTCACAAATGAAATGTGATATAAAATTTTATGCATTCCTTCATATTATCCATAATTTATGGAAATCTGAGAAAAGTTTTTGAATACCACCCTCCATTCTTGATCTGTATATGTTATTATTCAGACTGATATGAAAGTATCCAAGCATTCCATGTGTGCACATTTGTTTTAGCCTCTTTTCAGTACTGCCACTCAACCTATTATTATTTTTTCAAGTTCTTGTAAGTAATAAGTAAATGTGCATGTGATTATCTTTTTCTTTGAATTCATTTTTATTCTTTTTAAAGATAATCTATGTTCATATATATATATATCACATCTTTGTGGTCCCTGGGGATCACCCACCACGTATCCTCCCTGACCACTCCCACTTATCCCCCAGTTGTGTACTTTAGTTTGGTTGTTTTTTTGACTTTTCCTTCTGGCCTTTTGGTTGTTTTTCCTATGTTCCATATATTAATGAAACCATTAGGTTTCTGTCTTTTTCTTTCTGACTTGTTTCTGCTAATATGGTTTCTTCTAGATTCATCCATGTTATCTCAAATTCATCAAGTTTGTCATTTTTAATTGATGATAATATTCCATTGTCTAAATATATATATCACATCTTTTTCATCCATTCATCTGTTTTCAGACATTTGGGTTGTTTCCATGTCTGTGTAATTATAAATAGTGCTGCAATAAACATTCAAGTACAGGTGTTCCTCTGTATCACTATTTAGGTCTTCCAGAAGAGCGATGGCTGGGTCAAATGTCAGTTCCATTTTCATTAGTTTGAGGGTTCTCCACACAGTTTTCCATAGTGGTTGAGCCAGTTTACATTCCCACCAGCAGCGTAAGAGTGTTCCTTTCTCTCCATATCTTGTTGTTGCCTTTAAAAAAAAAAAAGTAAGCCATTCTTACTAGTGTAAGGTGGTATCTCATTGTGGTTTTGATTTGCATTTTCCTGATTGCTAGTGATGTTGAACATTTTTTCATGTTCTTGTTGGCCATTTTTATTTCCTCTTTGGATAAGTGTCTTTTTTGTTCTCCCCATTTTTTGGCTGGGCTTCTTGTTTTGTTTTTGCTAAGTTGTCTGAGTATCTTGTGGATCTTTGTTATCAAACCCTTATCACTTTTGTGGAGGGCAAAATATTTTTCCCACTCTGTTGGGTTTCTTTTTGTTTTGTCTGTTGTCTCTTTTGATGTACAGAAGTTTTTTAGTTTGATGTAGAACCAGTTGTTTGTTTTCCTTCATTTTTTTGCCATCTATAGATGTGCCCAGAAATAGATTTCTGAAGTGTAATTCATGAAACTTTTGTCCAAGTTTTTCTCTTTGTATTTTATGGTTTTAGATGTTATATCCACAACTTTTATCCATTTTGAGTTGTTTTTTGTACATGGTATGAGAGAGTTGTCTTGGTTTTTTTTTTTTTTTTTTTGGATGTCTTGGTCCAGTTTTCCCAGCACCATTTATTGAAGAGGTTATCCTTGTTACAATGTAAGTTTTTCACTCCTTTGTCAAAAATTAGTTGACTCTCTATATGTGGCTTTATTTCAGGACACTCAATTTTGTTCCATTGGTCTGATCATCTGTTTTGCTACCAGTTCCATGTTGTTTTAATTATTATGGCTTTGTAGTATAGTTTGAAATCTGAAATAATAACACCTGTTCTTTCTTTTTTGGTCAGGAGGCTTTTTGATATTTGAAGTCCTTTGATTAAGATTTGGAACCAGGCAAAGATGTCCACATTCCCCACTATATTTTAGCATTGTACTGGAAGTTCTAGCTAGAGCAATAAGGCAAGAAAAAGACAAAACACAATACAAACAAGGAAAGAATATTTGAAGCTATCATTATATGTAGATGACATGATTCTCTATGTTGAGAACCCAAAAAATCCATAGAAAAACTACTTGAAACAAAAAACAGTTCAGTAAGTTACAAAATCAATACATGGAAATCAGTAGCTTTCTTATATGCAAAAAGTCAAGCAGAAGAAGAAGAAATTAAAAAAAATCCCATTCACCATTGCACCCCCCCAAAAAAAATATGTGGGAATATAGTTAACAAAACATGTGAAGTAATTATACAAAGAAAACTTTTAAACACTGCTAAAAGAGATAGAAGACATAAGAAAATGGAAAGACATTCCCTGCTCATGGATTAGAAGAATTAACATCATCAAAATGCCGTCCTACCAAAAGCAATCTACAGATTCAGTGCATTCCCTAAAAAAATTTCCAATGACATTATTCAAAGAGTTAGAACTAAAATTACTGAAATTCATATGGAATAACAAAAGACCTTGAATATCAAAAAGCCTCCCAACTACTTTTATTCTTGATTATTATTTTAATACTATAAGAGATGAAGATATAGGATGGCAAATTCAATTAGTTTTTTTACATATCTATATATTTCTTCTCACCAATCAATAACAGTCCAAGTTTTAAATTCTAGGTTTGTGATTGGTTTTCTTCAGCTTTTATAAATTTATTATTATGTTGTCTTCTGGTTTTTATTTTTACTAATAGGAAGGCTGGTGTTCATGAAATTATTATTGACTCATAAGCTATGTATCTTTTCGTTATACTTTTAAATTTCATTAATTTTCATAAAGATGTTCGTAATTGTGAATTCAATTTTATCTTTTTTGTCAAGATTGAGAATACGTTTTTACTATAAAAACAAATTTCTTCAGTTATGAAAAATATTCATAGAAAGATATTTCTTCTCCAGTATTCATTGCATTAGGCATAAGTGGAGTCTCTTAATCTGCTCAGTGTATCCCTTACTACTCTCAGTTTTACCTCTCTTTGCTTCATTTTTATGAATCTTTAAGTTCTATCATCAACTTAATTTGAATTTTGAACATGTTGGATCCAGTGCTCATTTTATTAAATTTTATATTCATTTCACCAAATAAATTTTTCTATTGTCAAGATATTTTAATCATTCTTCTATATTCATAAGCTATTACATTATTTCAATTCTTGGCTTATGTTTTTCTTAATGTGAGAGGTCTCAATAGTTGTTTCTTTGAGATTAGTGGAATTATCAGTTTAAAGCCTTTCTCTGATAAATGAATAGAAGATGTTATGGAATGAATATAGTTGACTTATTTCATCTATAATGGTTAATGCTCAAATTGCTATTGATTCTGTTCGTTAGGCTTAGGTTTGGGATTTACCTACATTTTTAAATTTAGATTTAATTCATAACCTAAAATCTCACACCTTCATGGTGAGTTTAATATTTTTCAATAAATTTTAGTATATTTACAAAGTTGTACAATCATCACCACTGTTAAGTTTTGGAACATTTTCAATACCCTCATAAGAAACCTGGTACCTACTAATAGTCATTGCAAAACATGCACCCCTAATTGCAGTCCTTGACTACCATGAACCTACTTTCTATGTCTTTGGATTTTCTTACTATGAACATTTCACACAAATTGAACCATACGATTGGTGAACTATTTAAATGTCTTCTTTCGTTGAGCATAATTTTTTCAAGGTTCATCTACATTGAAACATGCATGAGTTATTTATTTCTTTTTATGACAGAATAATATGACATTGTGAAGAACTATAATCCATTCATCCTTGGTAAAAATGCATTTTTTTCTTATTTTCTACTATATCAAGATAACCAGAATAATGAACAATTATATAGAAACTTTTGAATAGACTTAGTTTTCATTTATCTTGGGTTTACACTTAAGAGCATAATTGCTAGCTAGCTCATACAAAAATATCTATACTTAATTTTTAAAGTAACTTTTAAGCTGCTTTTCAAAGTGGCCATAACATTTTATGTTCCACCAGTGGTATACAAAGATTTCAATCTCACCAGCATTTGCCTTTGTCTTTGTTATTAGAACCATACTGATGTGAGTGAAGTTGTAAGTCATTGTGGTTTTTATTTTCATGTAGTGAATGACTAAGGGTACTCTTCGTGTGCTTTTTAGTCATTTGTGTATCTTTGGAGAAATTTATATTCAAATATTTTACCCATTTAAACACTGTGCTATTTTTATTTATTTTCTGCATTGTTTAAATTGTTTACATATTCTAGCTATAACACTTATCATATAAAAGTTTTATAATTTTTTTTTCATGCAGTGGGTTATTTTTACATTCTTTTTGGTTGGACTTCTTTGAAGCATAAGTGCTTTTTTAATTTTTATGAAACCTAGTATATTTATTTTCTAATTGGTTGTTCTGTTTCTGGTGTTATGTCTAAGTAACCATTATTCAATCCAAGATTGTGAAGATTTTCTTTTTAAGATTTTTAGAATTCGCACTTAAATTCAGGCATAAAATATGTTTTGATTTAAATTTTGTAGAATGAGTTATATGTCTGATTTCATGAAATTGAAGAGGCATTCTTGTTCAGGATCAATTAACTGTAGATGTGTTGATTTATTTCTATATTTTCTAATTTATTCCATTGATTTATATTTCTATTACTCTATTAGTCTTCACAAGGTTGATTACTGTAGGTGTGTAGCAAACTGGAGGAATAATGAGTACTTTAACTTTCCTCCTTTTCAGGATGATTGATTTAGTTACTCCAGTCTCTCACATGTTCATGTAAATTTTATGACCAGCTTAACAATTTATGCAAAATAAGTATCTTCAATCTTCATAGAGATGCATTAAATCTGCACATTGATTTGGGAAGTATTGCCATCTTAGCATTAACTCTCTGGCCTATGAACATGGAACAGATTTTCATTTATTAAGCATTATTCAATTTCTTTCAATCATAGTTTAAATTTCACAGTGCTCAAATAACACAGCATTGAAACAGAAGTTCATATACCCCTTTGAAGCAGTGTTTTCACATTCTTTGAGTAGATACATAGGAGTGGCTATGCTGGTCATATTATAGATCTATTTTAAATATTTTGAGAAAACACTGTTTTTCATAAGACCAGTCTACATACCCAGTAACAATATATGAAAATTCCTTTTTCTTCACTTCAATGCTAATGGCAATTTTGAAGTGTTGGTATTAGAATAGTTTTAGTCAAATTAACCACTGAAACACTTTGGATCTTGATTTTTATTGTGAGAAGATTCATTTTTTAAATAAATGTCTATTGAAGTGACATTGGTTTGTAACATATAACAGGTATGCTGTCTTTTGGAAGACTTTTCAGTTGTAATTTCATCTAAATTTTTATAGGTCTCATCAGATTTTCTATTTTCAATTCAATTGTAGTTTTCATTTTTCTAAAAATTTGCTTACATTGTTTATCTGAAATGTTGGCATATAACGGTTTCTTTAAAATTCAGTTTTATTTCTCTATAGTCATCTGTAATTTTCCCTATTCACTCCTGGTGGTGATTTGAATTTTCTTTTTCATAATTGGTCAATACAGCTAACAGCTTATTATGTTTGTTGATGTGTTCATTTTTTCAAAGAAACAACTTTTTGTTTTATTAATTTTCCCTCATCCTTTTGTTTTTTATTTAATGTATTTATTCTCCTTTGCTTTGGTTTAGTTTGTTTTTATTTTTCTGATATCTTAAGATGGAAAGTGAGATAACTGCTTTGACATTTTCCTCTTTTTAAAATATACATGTTCACAACTATAAGTTCCCCTCTATATATTGAATTAGCTGTATTTTATCTATTTTGATATATTTTTTCATTTTCATTAATTTCAGAGTGTATTATAATTTTCTTTGTGGCACTTTTGACCATTTATTGAAAAAATATCTTATCTTCTCATATTTATATTTTTTCTAAAAACTTTGTTATAGATTTCCTTTTTGGTTAAAAAATGATAACATGAGTCAGGGGTGGACACTGTATAATGATTAAGAGAGCAGTGCATCAAGAAGATAGAACCCTCATCAATGTATATGTACCAAATGAACAATCATGAAAATGCATTAGACTATCAACTTGGACACAAACATTGGTGAAATATATTTGTGATAGACTTCAACACCTTGTTCTTACCTATAGACAGATTAACTAGATAGAAAATGAGCAAGAGTATGATAGCCTAAAATTAATAATTAAACTTCATAGACATCAATAGAACACCACATCCTTAGCAGAATAAGTTTTTCCTCAAGTGCACATGGGGCATTCTCCAGAATGGACCATATCCTGGGTCACAAATTGAACAAATTCACATGTCTATCTTCATATTCAGTTCAATACATTTTCTTCTCAAAGAATCCCTATTTCCTACTATGGAGATCCCTTGAAAAAGAAATCACAAGCTCAAAAAATACCTTTGATTAGGCAACAGTACATTGGCATTACTAGTGAGGCCTTCTAAGTTGGAAAGTTTATCAATGTCATGAAAATGCTTCTGATTCAGTGGGAAATAAGTGAGTGTTTTGGCCCTTCCTGGATTGATCGCGCAATGACTCCAGGTTTACTTTTGATAAGGAATACATCAGAGTTCAATATGGTTGTTATTTATGTGTCATAGATCAGTCTCTAGAAACATTTCTACTCTAATTGAATGTGTTTATTTTCAAATCTATCAATTGTTCTTTTAGGCAGGTTTCCAGGGGAATCGTTTAGAAATAAGTGCATTTCCAGCTCCATCACCTTATTATAATGGCCCAAAATGAAAAGAAACTGACCAAACCAAAATAATTATACTTGAAACATCAACGACACCTTTCTTGGGCATTTTACATAAAAAAGCAACATTACTGTGTTATCCTAGTCTTGACTTTGATTAGTCCACTCTTCCAAGTTATAATAATTCAAATTGTACCTAGTTATTTGTTATTTGGATTGTTGGAATTATTTATATACACAGTGCTATTTTATGCTTAAGCACTTTGTTTTTTTGTGACCAGAACCAAGACATGGCTTGGTAAAATAAGTATATTGTTGACTGCTCAAGTAGAAATATCACCAAGTTCCTAAACCCAGTGCTGCTAATGCACTATATGATTGGATGTTAGACTTCAGTTAGATAAGACTTTTAACATCATTTCTTCTCTTATTTTTGAAAGAAAAATTACTGTCTCCAGAAGCATGAAAAAAAGATATGATTTTGTCTTACTTAGTGCTGATTTGTTCAGAGATTTTTTTTTTTTGGTGTGTACAACACACACCAAAGGAGAATTGTATTAAATGAAGAGGAATACACTTTTGTAAATGTGTTTGCATATAAACTTTAATAATGTGAAATTGCATTCTATGAGATCAGTGTGGGAAAATATTACCTACATATATCAATATCCAAGTACTGTTCCTTCTTTTTAAATATAATCACCAGTGTACATTCATTCTCTACATTTTTTCTGCAGAATATGTGCAGCATCTAGATGATATCGAAGCAGTTCAAACTCATCAAGACAGAAGTTCAGAATAAAAGTGATCAAATGCAGGAACATTTTATAAAAGCTTAATATTTTGACCCTTTGAAAAGAGGTTATATACAGGTTTAGACTATGCTTTTTTCATGTGCCAACTTATCCATATATCAGGAGGGATATTCCAGACTTGTCAAGCGTAAATGCTTTCTCTTAAGCCCTTAGAAGTGAGGTCTAGAACACAAAGTGCCAACTTATGCAAATGACATTGGAACTTTTCAGAAAGCCTGTCTTATTCTACATAGTATTTTTTTGCTGTCTTGAAGATATTGAAATATCTTATTAAACTGCTTGAAGATGGATTTCTCTATTTCTTATTAATGAGCTATACATAAATTGAAAGAGATTTGTCTCACTGTGTAATAGTGAAAAAACATGGATCCAGATGATCTATTCTTGGTTGGGAATGTATTTTGTGTGAAAGTTAAATTTCATTTATTTGAAAAGGACAGTTTATAAGAGGAAATGGGAAGGTGTTTATTGTATCACAAAAACAGAGCTATACCCACCCTTTGTGGAAATTTAAGGGTTGACTCTGCAGATCAGTAAGAAGGGAACCTCAGAGATCCAATTATGGAGAAATGCTCAAGAAAACACAGGAAAGTGCCTCTGATGTCAGAGGTACTTGACTCTATCTTACCAAGATGCAATCACTCCATGTGTCCTACCCTGCTAGATCATTCCCAGGGAGTCACACAGGCCTAGATTGCCACAATTCTGGGGAGGGGGAAAGCCAGGCAGAGCACCCTCACTTAGCACTGCATACTCTTGGCTGTTTTGTGCATTGTAAGCTTTGTGAAGTTGGGTGACTGGGTCTCAGTCAGACAGAGTCAAGTGCCTATGACATCTGAGTCACTTGTCTCTATTTACATAATGTACATACTCAAATTCATATGATGGAGAAAGTTTACTGTGAATACTTTTGTCTTTCTTTATCCCCAGGCCCGATTCTGTGAGGAGAAGGAAGAGCCATCAATGTGGCTCTAGGTAGCTGCTCAACAGTAGTTTGATTACAACAGAAATGAAAGTGTTTAACTTTCTTTGGTCTAGAAAATGGATCTGCTTTCAGCCAACTCTGCACACCACTGGCTTTCCACTGCTCCTCCTGTCCTCCATTAAAAAGGCTGTAGCAAGCTGTTATCTAGCTTCCAACAAAGAACTATGTAAATGTTAAATGCTCCTTTTAAGCTTCCACTCCTGTTGTGCTGAGGCATCTTCAAACTTGGGTTTAAAAATTGCTTAAATCATATTGTGCTTTAATGTTACACCCTGAGTTCATAAGGACCTTTGCTTGGTATTGCTGATTGCAGAACTCCAGTTAGTATTCTGTGTCCGATATCACCCATATTCCCCATATGTGGGCTCATCAGCAAGATTTCCTGGAGAAATTAATACAAGAAAAATGTGTTTCCTTTCTTTGGGAGCAAGTATGCTTGCTCTTATCTTGGAAAAGAATTATATCACAGTGAATATTTCCTTTTTTTTTTTTTTCTTTGCTCTTAGGGGTCTTAGAGCCAAATTTAACTAACTATGCTTTCAACTATGTCAATACAGTCCTGTATGACATGTACTTTAATTCAATACAGTCCTGTATGACATGTACTTTAATTCTATCACCCTTCCTTCATTTTTTGTCTTTTTTCCTTTCTCCATTAATTCATTTTCTTTATTCTTATCCTTATCCATTATTGAGTAAAAAGACAGGGTATAAATTAACAATGATAAAAAAGAACAATTTTTATTAAGTTTCAAAAGATCATTGGTCGATTTCTAATGATAGCATTATGACTCATATGGGTTATGTGTTAGTTTATATATAGTGTTTCATTTATACATATTATCTTTATATATTTATATTTATGTGTTATATATTAATATATGATAGTATATAAATTAATATATGATACTATATAAAATATATAATATTTACTATTATTTTCTATTATAATATTGTTTAATATTTATATAATATATCATATATTTACTGTATATACTGTATATACATTGCATATATAGTATATATATAGTAAATATGTATATTTACTAAAATACTATACATATTAAATAAGTGTAATATACTTAATAAATATAAACAAATATAAATAAATAAAATAAAAAACTGTTTTGATTTGTTTCAGGAATTTGTGCATATTACTTCTAATATACAAATTAGACTCTTGAAAAACTGATTATGGAATTAGACAATATGTAACATTTGAATCCTTCATTTTAAAATGAATTATAAAAGTTATTCACATTAGTTGACTTTCACAAATTTGCAGATATCATGTCAGAAGAAGTTTGTTGACAATCCAGAAAGTCATAAATATTTAATCATGACAATGGCTTACTATCAAATGTCACAGTATAGGTTTTTCCTCCCAAAGTTTCTCTCTTCTTTTTGCTCCATCACTCTCTTCCTCGGGAATCTTTTTTTTTCCTACTATGATAACAGTGATAAGAGTGTCTATATACACAGAAAATCAAGACTATGAGAAAAAAAGTGAGCAATTTTATCGACAAAGGTTTATCACATGGATTTTAATTTTGAACTGAAAGTTTCTTCCAAAGTCAAACAAGACCCTATTGATTTAACATCAATAATGAAACTAAATAGAACAAAAGGTTGGAGCTCAGATTTCTGAAAGGAGGAAGGCAGGCCTCAAAGACTGTAAAGGGAGACTGGGCAAGACATATCTCAATGGTAATGCAATAAAAATTGAAAATAAACTAATAAACAGGTAAACCTGTTTGGACATACATCAATGATCATAAGATAGCAATATTTTCTTTCCAATATGTTCTGATTGATCTCTTTTTCCACTTCACAAATAAGGACTTTATTAAGGAGTAATTAAAATTTTAGCTTAGTCGTAGATCAATAGACTGTCATATTAGAAAAAAAGAACTCATGGCTTGGTTGAAAGAACTGCTGAAGGAACAGTGAAATGAGAACTTTGAGACTCATCCAGAGTTTGTTTTAAACCAATTCAGTCATTTAAGTCATTTAACTTAGCACCTTATCTATTATCCAGAAAGTTATACTTGTTGATCAGTTAGATCTTTTATTTTCCCCTTCTTTCATCTTCTTGAATATTTACTGTTTACCATCACATGGCCATGGATGTGATAACATATATCCTTTGAGCTATCAAGCACAGTTAGTATAGACACAAGTTGCACAAGCACAGGTTGGGAATTAGATGAACTGATTTACTACTGAGAACTGACATGCCCTGCATGCTCCCATTATTTCAGAATCCTGTGCTTCCTAATACCTGCTTCTTTTAAATAGACCAGAACACAATTTTAGTGGTATGGAAAAGGTGTTACCAGTGTCTAGGATTTAGCAATGTTATCCTTGTCACACTGGAAAAAGATAAGTTGAGATTGGATCCAACAGTGTTATTGTAAGTCACCATATTCATGTGTGAGTGATGAGAGAATCACAGAATCTCCCTTGAAAAATTTAGACAAGCACAGAACCCCTCCAGGCAAAGTGCATTTCATTGGAAACTGATAACCAGATACTCCCACACCCAAGTGTTAAAAATGAAAGAGCCTCCTCCCCATTCCCAATCTCACACACACCCAACCTTAATCAAAATGAAATTGATAATACTTGTATAAATTCTGGTTATCTAACTTTGCATAATTTTGTATGCTTTCCCTCAAATTACAGGATTTCTAGAAATAAAAATTATTTTTCACATACAAAAGTATGTTGTAATCACAAAAATATGACTCATTCACTCATCTTTCTAACTGGAGATTGAAACTGAAATCAGATGGAGAAAAAGTGGACACAGTGTATATTTATAACCTGTGGTGCATAATTTAAAAATAGATAATATTTAATAGATTTATGTAATTCATTCATTTTTTTTCTTTTCCTTACTCATAAACCCAAGGAAATTTCCAAGTGAAAAAATACTCATTTTATAAACAATGGCTATGATAAGGGTTAAAACAAAATCTTCTTTTGCATATATATGTAAGTATTATTTACATTCTTTTTGAAGAAATAATAATGAAATTGGTTGAGATAATCTAGAGATCACCAAAATATTTACAAAATAAACTATTTTACAATAAATCATTTATAATAGCCATAGACTAATTTGCAGACTGAACCGTTCTATTCACCTACCCATAACTTTGAGTTGAACAATGGAACTATATTTGTTGAGTCAGCTGTGAGGAGAGCTGCTTCAAGCTCAGCCAGATTCTAACTTCAGGACAAAACTTAAACCTAGAGTGGGCACAGTTAATCACCATCACTTGACTATGATAACCCATACCATGCTATTTAGTGTAATTAAGTTCTAGTGCTAGGGAGTTGATATGTTGATACTGTGTGGTGTCCATACATTACCATTTTATAGCCTTGGTGTAATTACCTCAGAAATGAAGGGTCAGCTCTTGAGATCAACAGAGATATAAAATAACAAAATAAAGTTCTCCAGAGATTATGTATGTTTACAAAAAATTTGTGCTGACCACAAGTCAAAAGGATAAGGTGGCCAGAGATATAGAGAGGATTCGGGGCTCAATATTTAGTTAAGTCAGAAATTGAATTCTCTGAATCAAAGCATCAAGCAGCATAAAGGTATTTGGTCCCTGTGAGGAACACAGTGGTAGACCAGCAGTACATGGGGCAAATTCTATTATAGTGCTGCCCACAACTGATTAACCTCAAATAGTTTAAAGCTCTTTCAATGAGACCTTGTGGGATGAGTGTCCTATGGCCTGTTTATAGCCATATGGACAATTCCCAGAGATCCAGTTCTTTGCAGCAGACCCTTGATTATGCTTTTTATTTCAGCTTCCACAGTAACCAGCCAAGTGAGTACAGATCGGGGCACAATGGATGTAAAACAGAAAAAAGCCTGTTTTAAGATACAGGTCTATAAACTCCACTGTAGCATGTCATAGGGTTCATTTTAACATTTTAAGTCTACATGTTAAGAAGTACTATGTTATAACTACACTTCAGATGATACTGAATCTGGATCATACTGGGTCATGCTAGATGGTATGATACTGGATCATATTGAAGAAATAAATGTTTCAATCTTAGAGTACCATCTCTTAGAGTGCTGTGACAAGTTATATAATTTTGTGTTTTTCATTGATTATATTTTTTTCTTATATCATTTTATGCCCCATAGTTCTCCTAGCACTATCTCACCCACGAACCATCACCATGACACCTTGTTCTCATTCCTTCCCCAATTTTGTCCTCACATTCCCCACCTTGCTGAATACTTCAGTTCTGTAATCAGTAGTTTTAACTTTTTTTGAAACTTTTGTTTGGTTTTCTATATCCCACATGTAAGTGAGACCATCTGATATTTATCTTTTTCTTTTTGACAAATTTTAGTTAGCATGATTTCTTCCAGCTCCATCCATGTTTTCTCAAGTAACATGAGTTCATCTTTTTTGATCACTAAATACTATTTCATTGTGAAAATATACCACAACTTTTTGATCCATTCCTCTGTTTGGAGGCATTTGGGTCCCCATGCTACTGATTATATAATACACTACTCATTATATAATTACGCATTTATATAATTAAATGGTCCTTTAGTTTGTTGTTTCCTTCATTTGCTTTGATTTACTTCAGATAACACTTGCTTCTGGTCTTGAATGCTTTTATGAATAAACCTATGAAAACACTTCAGGTATCTTAGTATAGGGTGTTTCTAAAGCTTATTACACTGTTATTGCATTTGTTTTTCCTGTTGAATTTTCTCTCTGAAAAGTTTACATTTCAGAAGTGTTCTCCTTCTAACAGCAACAGATCTATACTAGACAAAAACAAATATTTTCAAAGTTACACACTTTGAAGGGAATAATCACCCATTTTATTCCCTTCTAGACAGCCAAATACCAATAAAAAGATATTCAGAATCTATTGAGGGTTGGAGGGTTTCTTGGAATATTTCGGAGTCATTATTTGCTGGGTATATTTTTATTTGAGATTTGAAGTTTTTTTTCCTAATAGAAGTATTATTAATTTACAACAGTACATATGATTTAGGTTAATAGGTTCACGCTTCTTCAGATCCATGTTATCACACCACACCCACCACCAAATTTCCCATAGTCCTCAAACACAGATAACTGATACTCCACCAAATTTCTTCCCACACCCATTTTCTTCTCCCCTCCAGTAACCTCAATTCTGAAATCATTTTTCCAGGATTAGTTTTTCCATTTCTTTTGTATCGTTTCCCTGTATTCCACATATGAAGATAATTTTCCTGTTTTATCATTCTTCTTCTGACATTTCACTTAGCATAATTCCCATCAGTTCCATCTATATTGTCACAAATGGCAAGAGTTCATATTTTATATAACGGAATAGTAGTGCATTGTGTATTTATACCACATCTTCTTAATTTATTGCTCCGCTGTTGGGTACTTGGGTTGTTTCCATAACTAGACTACTGTGAACAGTGCGACAATGAACTTGAGAGAAAATACAGTTTCAAAGGAGTGCTTTTACATTCTTCAGCTTTGTATACTGACATATTTAATTCCTTCCAGGTGTGGCATATTTTCTTTAATTAATTCCTTGAATAAGCTTTCTTTTGCTTCCCATGCTCCCCTCTTTACATTCTTGGATTCCCATCATTTTTCTGTTTGACTTTCTTAGTGGTGTCAGGAATTGATCAATTGACTGGAATTGATCATTTTTATTTGTATTTGTCTCTTCTTCCACTAGGGTCCTTATTGCAGGTTCCTTTGAAGTCACAGATTTGATCTTCCATTCAACTTTCATAGTTATTCTATAAAGTGACTGATCTCATTTTTTGACTTCTTCTTTTCCAGTTGCAGCTATTTCGTTAACACTGCAATTTGTACATTATTTTCATTGATTTTATTTCTGGGGTCAATAATTTGTTTTTTCTGGACTTTGTTTTTTGTATTTAATTAGTATCATTCTAAATTCCTTTTGTTTCTTTTTATTTTCCTTTCTGAGTTCTTTTTTATAACTGTGATATGGTTTTCCAAGTTTCCTTAGATCTCTCCCATTTCTTTAATTAGTTCTGCTCTTTCTTTTAGGTAAAAAGATATACGCATATATATTTTTGTATTTGAATTATGGAAAGTTGTTCTCACATTCTGATGTCATAGTCTCTTAAGTCTCATATTTCCATGTTATATTTTTTGCCTATCCCTTTGTTACTTGGAGTCTCCTTACTTTATTAGTTTTAAAAAGATCTTTCACATAAGGGGTTAAACTGTCTCACTTTTCAGGCAGATATTTCCTTTGATTTGTTTGATTTTCTTAATTTGGACTTTGTTGACTTCTGAATATACTCAGATTTTTTTTCATAGTTGCTATGAAACTATGTCAGACGTGGAGGATGTTGGAGGAATCTAGATGTTGCTATTAATGAGTTGAGGTGTGGTTGATTTGTGTTCATGTTACCTCAAGTATCCCTTCCCTTTGTGGTTTGAGATGAGTTGCTCATGTGGCAGCTTCTGCTCCATGGTAGTCATTGGCTCCAACACTGATGGGACAAATAAGGGCCACTAGCTAGGTCTGCTCTGCTTCCTGAGGGGTCTGCTGGACACCAGGTCTTCCCTCACTTCTCTGGGTTACTGATTTGCCCTTTCCACTGATCAGAGATGTTTTTAATATGTGTCTAATCATTTGTTTTTACATCAGAAGTTATTAGATTTTGTTCTGCTGCAGTCCAGCTGGTGAGCATTAGGAGAATGTGAGCCCAGTGTCTTACTCTGCTTCCACCTTGCTGCTCTCCACATACCACAATTTTTTGAGTCTACTCATTTGTCTTTGGGTGCTTATGTTATTTCCATGAGGTGACCATTGCAAGTAGTTCTGCAATGAACGTACAAGTGCATATATCCTCTTGAAATAGTCCTTGCATTCTTTGAATAAAAACCAAGGAGTGGAATTTCTGTATGATATAGTAGATCTGTATTGTTTTTCATAGAACCGGACTAGTCCACATTCCTACCAACAATGTACAAAAGTTCCTTTTTCTCCCCACCCTAACATTCATTCATTCATTCATTCATTTATCAATACGGGCCATTCTCATGGGAGTGAGGCAGTATCGCATTTTCATTTTGATTTACATTTTCCTGGTGGTAAAAGATGTTGAATATTTTTTTTAATGTACTTGATGGTCATATGCATGTTCTTTTTGAAAAAGTTTCTTATCTCCTCTGTTTTTGCTATGAGGTTTAACTCTATTTTTCTGGTGCTATCTTTTTTTTTTGTTAAGTGTTGGTCTAGATGTTTCTAACATTAGTATAATTAATTTATGGCTTCAACCCTGAAGGAGAGAATGATATGGAACAAATAAAAATGAAAGGAACCCAAGTATTTTGATGAATTTGTATATTATATAGTTCAGAATCCATGAGGGAATTTAACTTGAGTAGGCAGTTATAACATACTTTTTAGAGAAGATAAATATTGAAATAGGTATTTACCTGACAAGTAAATATTGAAATAGGTATTTTACTGACTAGATGGGGGAAATCTTAAATAGTCTATGACAGGGTACAGGTGGAGCATTCCATAAAAATGGGACAAGTATTCAAGATAGAAGAGTCAAAAAAATTGGGCAGGTGGTATAATTAGAAAGAAATATCATGACGCGAACATTAGCAGATGGTGCTGAGTCTTAACTGGAAGTCATTTTAGCAGTATCTGATAGGCAAGCAATCACTTGAAGCAAAGAATGACATGCCCTCATTTGTGTGTGTGTCTTTTAACCACATGACTGCAATGTTAAAACAAACTCATAAGATGTGCAATGGAGGCAAAAAGACCAGTTTAGGAATTATTGCAACACACAGAAAAATGACTGAAAGGACATATGTTTAAGTGAAAGTAGTGATATAGGTTGAAAGGGATGAAACAAAGATTTAAAAAGTGTCTATATAGGCAGGAATCAGTGAGATTGAGGAGTCTCATACTTCATGAATGAGTAACGGTATAATTCATACAGATAACAGATTGTCTTTTTCAAAATTTTGGTTTTGTGGAGGTATAAGTAACATGCAAAATTTTAAGATATTTATAGTGTACATCATAGTGATTTCATAAACATATACATTATGTAATATTTCCCCATCTAGTCATTTAACACATCCATTGCCTTACATATTTTTTAATGCAAGTGAGAATATTCAAGTTCTACTCCTTTAGAATATTTCCATTATACAATTCCAAGTTATCACTGTGCACTAGGTTAGGTCCTCAGGCCTTGTTTACTTTATGACTACATATTTCCTTCCTTTTTGCAAACTCTTTCCTATTTCCCCTATTACCTTTGTCCAGCCTCTGGCAAGTCCCTATTCTTTATATCTATAAGCTTGATTTTTTTAGAAGAATGATACATATAACATATCATACAACATTTCCTTTTCTTTGTATTGTTTAACCTAGCATTGTGACTTCAAGGTCTAGCCTGTGACTGAAAATTGTAAGATTGCCTTCATTTCCATGGCTGAGTGATATGCCATCTAATATTTATGTGTGTGTATCACATCTTCTTTATTAATCTGTTGATGGATATGTAGGTTATCCCCATATCCATATTTTAGCTATTGTGAATGATGCTACAATAAACATGAAGGCTTCTGCACAGCAAATAAATCAACAAAAAGAAAAAAGCAACTTTTGAAAAATAGAAATATTTTCAAACCTTATTTCTATTGAACAATTAATATCCAAAATAAATACTCAAAAGAATGCATACAATTAAAATATCAAAACAAGCAATTTGATGTAAGAATAAGCAGAGGAGCTGAATTCCTAAGTCCATTCCCTACAGAAAAATTCAATTGAGAATTTTTGAATAGAACAGAAGTTTTATCTGCATTATCTATTTGTTAGTATACTGGTGGGCTGGACTTCTTTGTAGAGTTCTTGTTACCTGTTCTTTTTTCACTCAAAACTATACTTTTATATTATTTCCATGTCGATGAATATGCTGAAGTAATTTTAAATGTCTGCACCATACTTCATGTATACATTAGTGTAATTAATCTAATCAATCTCTCTTCAGAGACCATTTAGCTTCACTGATTTATTAAGCAATGTTGTCTTGAGCATCAGGTTTCAGATTTGATTTTACCCTACTTACTACTCTGATGTAAGCCTAATTACATGTTCTGGATGCCCGCAGAAGACAAGATTCCTGAGCAGAATAGGAGAGATTTGATTACTTACTTATAACACACTTGACAGCTTTTGTACTGGTTCTCATCACCCCCAAGTACACACTGATGATTCTCTTGCCCAATGGAAATGTTGTGATGAAGGTGGTTTTGCATTGCAGCTGAGGAAGTTCTCAGCTCAGGAAATCTACTCTGTAAGCGGTAACAAGCTTACTTTTGCTCCAGAAGGAGACATTACCTCATTCTTGCAGGTTGCTTGCTTTGCATATAAGCCTGAGAAATGGCCTGGGTTAAAAGAGTGGTAAGAACATTACATTCTTGTCAAACCTGGCAAGATATGTAACAGCACAGGACAACTATGAAGGATGACCTCCCAACATTAAATATCCTTGTCTGTACCTTTAAAAATATCCTTAGGGTAAATTTTAAAGATTGAGATTACTAAACTAAAGAGTTTTCATTTCATAGGCTTTCTGTTTGTACCATCAAATTCTTTTAAAAATTTACTCTTACAGGTTTGCTTTTTCAATTGTATTCTATAAAATGTCTGTTGCTTACTTGCTAGCCCAGAAATGACCTCTTTCATTTGAGCACTCATGTCCATGTTGGTATTCCATGCTACCCCAGGGGTATGTCTCATTTGTATTAACAAGGAGGATATTTGAATACAGGCATTTCCTGATTGGTGTCATGAAGAAAATAGATTGCTGTCCCAGGTTGGTGGGGAGAAGACTGCTAAGATAAGCAACAACATTACTTCTCCCCTCTGCAGCAGGCCAAGTCTCCTCCAGTTGAAGAGACTCAGGTCCCTGTTTCCTCATTTGATCTAACACTACGGACAGGTGGTATGCTGTATCTGTTTGCTTGAAGGTGAATTTAATGACATTTCAAGGCATTCTGAAAAAGCAAAGTAATACTTTGGATTGTTTTTGTCAAATAAAGCTATTTGACATAAGTCTCATTGAAAACAGATGTGGAAATATGCAATTCTTACTTTTTTTTTTTTTTTAACTCTCCTTCCCTGGGGGCTTTTGGCTTATGCCAATCTGAATTTTGATGATAAAAATTTCAGCATCTCTCTTTTCCACATATGTTGTCTTAATATATAGGGAAACTTTGGAGAGGAACCTTAAGCAGTAGCTAATTATTTGAAGTATGACTGATTAATCAAAGGACTCTTAAATAATAAAGGGAGCTTTAACTTTGGATCAAAGCCTCTCACAGGATAGGGTTCTGGTACATGTGTCCTGGTGGTGACTAGATTCAGTAGTTGTTGGCATGGAAGACTCTGTTTTTCTCATAGACAATTCCTATGACTTTGATATTCATTTCTTTTTGATTTCCTGTTCTGTTAAGTGATAATGCAATTATCTGACCCTGACCTCAATTAGAGTTTCTCTTGAAAAATCCTTGTTTTAATTTTTGTGTGTGAGACCCAATTATAGATCCCTAGAGAGAGCTTTGTCTTCTACCTAGAGTTCCCTCCTTTATCCCCTCAACAATGGACCACTATGGTTTGCCTGTGTCATTCCTGGCACTGGACACACACCGACTGAAATAATTTTTCTGTTGGTTAGACATGATATCTCCTTCAAATGTTCTGAGGAGGGAGACCCTAATTACTGTGTCTTCCAGATGGCTTATTGTTGCCTTGATAGCAGGGATGCACATGGTATTCTGCTGGAATATTTGAGGGGAAAATTCATAATGCCTAACAAGTATTTGAAGTAAAGTGATCCTATTAGTTCCCCTGATGTTGGTAACTTTCATAAAGAGTGTCTTCCATGCAGTCAGAATCAGTTTCCCTGACTCAGTCTGAAAAATATTTGTGTCCTTATCATCTTCCAAATTCACAAATTGAAAGTGAATCTTCAACACGACAGTATTTGGATATAGGATCTAAGAAGACGTGATAAATGTTGAATAAGGTAATAAGGTGGGAACATAATCTGACAGCATAGGTGCTTCATAAGAAGAGAAGAGACATCAGAACTTCTTTCCAACATGTGAAAAGATACCTTCTAAAAGCCAGAGTGTTCTCACCAAAAGCTGAGCCTTCCAGACCTTGATCTATGAGAACTATGAGAAAATGCATCCATTCCTATTTTTGAAGCCACATATTCTGTGGCTACAATTTTCTTTTAGAAACTTGAGAAGACTAAGACAGTCCTGTCAACATTCCAGACACAGCAACAACAGCTCAACAAGAGGGAATTCAATCACCTGTGAGCTGACATCAAATGTGTCCAAGGGTGATGTTTTTTTTTACCTTTACTGTTCCCAAACCTAGTTTCTCAAATCTCTTCTTGGGAAAGCACAAAGGTTGAGTAAATAAAACTAATCAGATTATGTGAGCTCAAACTTCTTGTTCTTAGCTATGTTGAATTATAGTTTTCTGTGAAGTTTATGCAGAAATCAATTGCCAAAGCACTCATAAAATTTTAGAGAAAGTTCTGGATTGAATTGTCTGCTCTGAAATCTATATTAAATATTTAATCTATATTAAATATTTTTGAAAGATGAATCACATTTGCTATTGTATCCATATTTCTGACATTCCTATTAGTGATCAAAAAACATTTGTTGATTAGAAATGAATGGATAAATTTATAGTAAGTGACATCTGAACTGACTTTAGAGTTTGTCAATTTTCCAGATCATTCTAACTTTTTCTATCTTTGTCATAAATCTTTATATCCCAACGTTTCTGTACATCTCCCTTTAAGTAATATAAAGAAGTCTAAGTAGGATATTACTATCCAATTCTAGCCTATTGCAGGTGGACTTTTGGATGTAGACGTCACAGGGACCATCTTGTCACATGCGGACTGGATTTTCATATGTAAACTACTTCTTTGGAACCTATGTCACTTAAGATGTTAAAATGATTTATATTAGTTTCATGATGTTTAAAAGAGATGCAGAATTATAAGTGTAAGAAATAATCTCCTGTTTGCAAATATCACAATGCCCAATTTACAGAGGTTTAAACCAAAAGATGCAATTTCCTTTCTATATATTTTATCAAGTCAAGACTGTACCAAGCTGATAATTGATCTTTCAGTTCTGGGGCCTATTATTTCTTAATGTTTTTCCAGATGGTGCCTTCCCCTCTAAGATAGAGCATCTGCTTTTTAGTCAGCAAGAAATGGGAAGGACACAGTTCTGCCCTTTTATTTTTGAACCCATAATCAGCTCAGGAAGTTTTATCTGTATCCTTTTGGTGAAAATTTTGAATGGTTACTCTTAGAAACAAGGATGAGAAGAAGACTAAGAACTTGGTAGAGAATGAGTGCTGAATGGATGAACCTTCTGTATCACACTTATTAGTTTAAGGGAAAAAAAAGAATTTGGAGATTCCCAAAAATGACTCAGAGGGGTATAAAAGAGCAATACTTATATATATTAGTAATAAAAAAATGATGAATATTGTCTTCACAATCATTCCTTAACTAAAGTCCATAGATACTCAAGTGTCTCCTTGTTCTGGTCAGAATGACCAAGCAGTTCAGATTGTCTTCCTCACTTTGTGAGGATCCATGGAGTTGTGGAAGGGAATCAAATAATGCACTGACAGCAGTCTCAAGGAAAAGGTGTCATTTTGAGCCAGGGCATCTTTAGATGTGTTTATCTAACCTTCAGGAGTTGAGTGGGAATGGCAGGGAAGTTGTAAGAAAGACACCAGCAGTTGGTCAAAGCTGATCACTGGAGAAGTTCTGATTTTAATGAGTTTGGAGCTCATATAGAGAGGTATAGATGGGAGTATTTTATGCAGGTGTGACTATGGCTGATTGAGTGAAGAAACAGGGGTGAATACCGGAAAAGGAGGCTGGTGGGGGACATATTAGACAGCAACCTTATATTCCTTCCTTTTTGTTTTGGTATGGCAAGGAGCAATGCTTTTTCCACCTGCTTCCTGCTGAGAGGGGGCGGCAATGAAGGGAAGAGGGTGCTGGGAGGAAGGTGGTTGCTAATCCCCAAAAGAGAAGATTTGTGTGGAAGAGTGGTGTAGAAAGGTGCCCTGGAACAACAAGTCCCAAACGATTTTGAACCATTCAAAGGCATGATGCTTGGGCGGCACCAGCCAAGAATCATGCCAAAGAGCTGTGAGGAAGGTGTTCCGGGCTGTCTTAACCAAGTTGTCCGCAGGCGGTGAGCTGTTGCCTGAATGAGATTCCGACTCCATCAGTAGTTAGAAGCTGGTAATTTGAGGAGAAGCTGGTTAAAAGTTTGGTTAGTGAGTCTTCCCAACTGGGTCTGAAGCAGGGAAGAAAAAAGCAAGTGATAAAGACAATAATGAGGGGGCTGAGAAGAGGCCAGACCCAAGTTGCCAGGGAGGATGGCCACCAAGGGGAAACAGGGCGTGGGCCTGGGTTTTGTGAAGTTCAGAGGTCAAGTTATTGAGCTTAACGATGTTTGGTTTCATTGTACCTGATTTGTTAATATAGTAACAACACTCTTCCCAAAGGAAGAGACATGTTTCCCCTTTTTCAGCTGTTAAAAGGTCTAAGGCTCTGTGGTTCTGGAGGGTGACTTGGGCAAGCAACGTGACCTGTTTTTGAAGGGAGGCTAAGAATTCAGCTATAGAGCTAAGTGTGCTCTCTAATCTGTAATTAATGTCATCAGTGGCCAGAGGGAGTGCCCAAGAGCTGCACCCACCATGCTGGTGCTGGAGATGGTGGAGGTCAAGGAGATGCCCAGGAGAATGGAAAGAAGTGTGGCCTCTCTGTAGCGGAGCAGGGCAGACAGAAGTTGTCAAATCTCTGCACTGCTGTAGAGCGTTAGCTTGGGAACAGTGGTGACAACCAGGCAAGGGGCCGTGTTGTTGGGCAACAAGGCATTAGTAACCGTACCATTATTCCAGAAGAAATGCCTGGGCTGTGTGTGAGCAATGTTAGAAAAAGTGGGGGTCATACGAGCAGCTGGCTGTTGCAAACGAGAGGTTGGTGAGAATGCAAGCCCGGGGAATGAGAGTAGAGTTGTTTTCTTCAGGATCCCACAAGATGATATTGGTTAAGGGGTCCACTGGGGAAGAGGGGTGTGAGCGGTTATAGGTTAGGGAGACATAGACAGGGACAGCAGCCAGTAGGGGCCGGGCAAGGGAGGCTCATAAGAAACAGTTGGCTGGAGCAGTGGTTGGAGAGGTAGCGTTTAAGAAGGCGATGGTGTCCCTGATGATTTGAGACCAGGTGTAGAGGGAGCTGTCCTGCGGAGAGTGAACCTTGAGCTTCCCCTTGAGGGTGGAGAGGATGATGTATTTGGAAGTCTGGATGTTGTTGAAGATATGGGGGACCTGGGTGCCAAGGGAGACATATTCCCTGAAGACAACTCCCTGCATGGGGTGGATGAGTAGGGATTACAGTAAAACTTTGCAATGATCCCAGAAGCCCAATGGGGGTCCCAGGGATCTGGGACAGTGAGGCTGTGGGAGCCATTTTTCGGATGGAACTGAAAAGACCCCCACGTTGACTTGGGCCAGGAACGCATCATGGATTCTGCATGACTAGTATGGGCACCCACCATAGGTGTCAGGCCATTTCTTACAGAAGTTCTTCCAAGATTATTTCCTGTTGTATTCAATAGTTCCTAGATGTGATTTCAGAGATCTCAGATAAAGAACTTTTCAAACAGATAATGAAAACTGTGTTTTCATTTTGAAAAGTGTAGTTGAATCCCACCTTTGGGTAATGTCTTTGGATAAATTGCTCCTTAGACCTCCATTATCTCACCTACAAAATAATAATAGAAATATGCAAGGATTAATTGAGAAAATGGAATAAAATACTTCGCAGACTGAAAGTCATTTGTATGTACAAGATCTTTCAATGACTTTTAAAACATTGGCAAGTTGTGATTACCTTTCTGGTAACTGATGTTTCATGTCACTGGCTTGGATCTCATGAGCATAACTAGCAATATTTACAAAAGGAATATTTTTTTCCTATAGGCCATCCTTTTATTTTTTTCTAGGACTTCTGTCACTTCTAACCAGGCATGTTCTCTTCCATAAGTTATTTGAGCAGAGATAAGTATGATATGCTGTATAAGAACCAGGTGCTGGTTCATCATAAGTCTTATGATCCCATTGCAGTGGATGTGAGTACAGAATGCAAAACCTGACTCCCCTGCTCATTAGAAATTACACAGAATCGAAAGGGTTAAAGCAAAATTCAAATGAGTTGGATGTGATAGTCTCCAATAGACTGTCCAATGAGAATGTTACTTGACCACATGGCATGCAATAAGATAATGGTCCCCCATGCACCCCAATCCCCTTTCTCCTTGGTAGAAGGCACATAAAGTATAAATAAACGATCAGGTTACAGAATGAACTCTGTATGACCAATGTAGGTTCAAATAAAAGTTTTTTTCCTACCCTGATGATATATCTTTCATTAACAGGTTGATACCTTTTAGAAATAGACTGCCTAGTAATGTTTTCACCTTCTGCACTTGTCAGGATGGAGTGAATACAAGATGGAGACCTGAATGTACATACAACCACAGTCCAATGATCTTAAGTAAGTTTCCTCTTTCAAGGTCTTTTTGGTGGATACTCTGGCTGCTGCTGTGATGGGAAGAAAAAGGAATAGGTTGCAATGTCAACAATCGTAGCAAACACAATAGACCATCTACAAAGGGGAGCTGCTGATCTGACTTCCAAAGTATGTCAGCTCCAAGGTTAAGGGAACAAAGTAGAACTTCTAAAAAAGAATATAACTATTATTTTCATTCTTTCCATCCTCTTAGTTTTCCCTTAGGTTAGATAAATTCCAGTCTGATATGAGTCACTGCAAATTCATAAAGTAACTTGCGTATACTATCTCATTTTACCTAGGTCTATCTGTATCCATGGGGAAAGGAATATAAAGAAAGTAGAGCTTCAGCATTTTTCAGGGTATTCTGTGGTGACAAGTTGCATTGCATTGGTGGGAAAGCTGTGAACCCCAATTTATGAAATGACTGCTCTGACCAGAACAGAAATCACTGCCTCCCATGGGAATGCTGTTTTGCTAAACACTTTTCAAAGGCATTTGGAGGATAAAGAACTAGGGCAAGATTATTCTCTTTTTACCTTGCTTCTCTGGTTCCCTTAGTGTTTATTTTTCTTTCTAAATTAAATAGGTTCAAACTGTATTACAGTGATGAGTCCATATCTGCTCTGGCAAAAATTGCCTAACACACTCTTATGGGAAGCCTTAGAGTTTGATATATCCAAAGTGCTTCTGAAACCCAAAGATGCATCTGTCATGTGAGGGACTGGTCACTTGATTTTTAAACCTTAGTCATCCTGGTTCTGAGAGTCAAGTCTTCCTGGTGACAGCTGTTTTGAAACTACCTTGATTATAGAAATATAAAAGATATACCCTATTGTATCATCTGTGAAATACTTGAAGCCCTAATGAAAAGAATTCGTGAGCAGAGTGAAATAACCAATGAAAAGAATTCCTGAGCAGAGTGAAATAACCAATCCAGACACTATGGGTACCAGTTTTCCTCAGCCCCATTTGCACTGCTCTACCAGCACAAGATACACTTTGTGGGATTGGTGGCAGCACCTTTTATAGCTCTTTGTCTCTGTTTAAAGCATGGGAGTGGGTCAGTCAAAGAATAGCCAGGCAGTCCTCCAGTACTTTGATTTCTCTCAGGTGACTGCAATATTTCTAAATGGAGAGAGTTTAGTTTTTGGCAATGGGACTACCAACTCATCCATTCATTCATTCATTCAACACTTACTGACCATCTCCAAAGTATCTTGTAAATGTAAGTGTTGGTACATCAAGGTCTAGGTTGGTACATCTAGGTGTTCGTGGGAATCAATTTCAGTGGATTCAAAAAATTAGAAATGAGGAAATTTCACATAGAACTGAAGTTATGCTTGGGATGCTGAGAGAGAAAATAACATCAAGAAGGATGTGAAACTTGGATGTGTCATTTGTGTTGTGACCAGAAGTGTAAACCTAAGCCAATATTAAGAGGATGAACAATCTAATCTGAAAAAAATATATATATCAAGGCTGAAACACAAAAACAAATGAACATGTTCCCAGAAAAAGAAAACAGACAGATGTGGAGGGAATGAAACTAGGAAAGGAAAGAAGACAAAGTTATTAAAAGGTGCAAGAGGCAGAAAATTGCAAGTCAATTCAGTTTGTCACTACCACTACTCATGTAGTGGGAGGAATGGAGAAGCTTTAAGTTGATATTACATGGCTTTAGATAAACAAAGGTCATTTGGCTGACAGCATTAGTTGCTTTATCTTACATGCTTGGCCCCATGATGAACCTCCCCAACTACAGGAAGGTCTTTGGGTCTTGCATACAGATATTTAGAGTCTCTTACCCTCATATATTTTCCATTGTGGCCCTTTGCCTGTATCTTGACAAAATACTGAACATTTGCAAGGAGACCTTTTGACTTGTTTTCCCTTAGGGTTTTTCATTTTCAAGCTCCCACATACCCACAAGCAAACATCTTTGGGAACAATATTTTTTCCCACTAGTGCAAAGAAATGAGGCTCCTATCACTCTGTAACTATCTTTTCACCAATATTCAAATCAGGTCCCAAACTACCTGTGAACTTCATATGTCCAACATGTTCATCTAAAGAACTGAAATGCTGCTGTGAAAGATGCCATTCCACAAGTACTCAATGTGTATTTGCATTTTCTCACAGTATTCCAATGCTGACCCCGTGACAGGTCAGCATGAGGTGGACTTAAAAGCTGCCCAGAATGTATGTCTTCAGTTGGCCACCTGGAGATGCTGTGGCCTGCAATCCCCTTTCAGGTCAGGTTGTACCTGGGTATATTTCATTTTGACACAGGTGTTATTGGCATGGCCATGTCATGTAGAAAAAAGTGTTTCAGTTGCTTCTTGCCTTGGTGGCTTACATAGTTGGTCTCATGAGGCATGGGTTGGGGAAATTTCTTCCCTATCACAGGAGACATATTTAGAAGGATGAATATGCTCAGCACCTGGAGCCTTCAATCAAGTCAATCTTTTCTCCACTGAAGGGCCTAAGGGGAATGTAGGAGAGTGAAACATGCTTAAGAAAAGATAGAAAGTTTTCTCTCTAAAGATCTTTTGGAAAAACATATAAGAACACCGGAAGTATATGTAAATGGTCAAAAGCAAACTCCTTAAGTCATTATCTTGAGGCGAAATCTTTCTTCAGTATAAACCAGAGAAATTAAATATTTCCAAAATACTGTAATGATAAAGATAATATATAGACAGTCACATAAGAAAAGATAAATTAAAAGGGAGAGAAGGATGATTCCCAAAAAATTCAAGCCCTAACAAAGCAGTTCCATTAAATCTGAAGGCTCTTGAGAATAATCCTCATCACTTTTATATTCTTCCCTCTACGTCTACTGGAGTGGTAGCATCTCCCTCACAGGTTAGCAGGGTGTTGCTGCCTGCCCTCTGCCAGTGTCTCTGTGGGTGGCATTCCTGACCTTTGAGATTGAGTATAGGCAGCATTGCCAGTCCCACTTCCTCACTCAAACTTGTGCAAGTTTATACGGGAAATTGCCTTTGAGTCATTATTCTCTTTTCTTTTCTTTTTTAAAATATTGAATAATTTATTTCTATATAAATTTTACATCTTTGTAATCTCCAGAGTTCGCCCACCACCTTCCCTTCCTGACCATTCCCACCCTCTCCAACCTCCCCCCCACCCGCAGGTTGTATACTTCAGTTAGGTAGTTAGCTTGTTTTGACTTTTTCTCATGGCTTTTGTTTATTTTTCCTATGTTCCATATATTAGTGAAACTGTTTGGTTTCTGTCTTTTTCTTTGTGACTTGTTTCTGCTAATATGATTTCTTCTAAGTACATCCATGTTATAATAAAATCATCAAATTTCTCTTTTTTAATTGATGAGTAATATTCCATTGTGTACATGTACCACATCTTTTTCATCCAGTCTTCTGTTTTGGGACATTTGAGTTGTTTCTATGTTCTTGCAATTATAAATAGTTCTGCGGTAAACATCCAGGCACAGATGTCCCTTTGTACAAGCATTGAGGTTCTCCTTTGGATAGATTCCCAGAAGAGCAATGACTGGGTCAAATGGTAGTTCCATTTCCATTACTTAGAGGGTCCTCCACACAGTTTTCCATTGTGGTTGAACCAGTTTGCACCCCACCAGCAGTGAAAGAGTATTTCTTTTTTTCTCTCCACATCCACTCCAACACTTGTAGCTGCCCATTTTTTGGATGTTGGCCATTCTTACTGGTGTAAGGTGGTATCCCATTGTGGTTTTGATTTGCATTTCCCTTATTGCTAGTGACGTTGAGCATTTTTTTCATGTTCCTGTTGGCCATTTGTATTTCCTCTTTGGAGAGTGTCTTTTTAGTTCTTCCCATTTTTTTAACTATGTTTTTTTTTCTTTGTTTTGGTTTTTTTCTTTGTTTTTGTGTGAGTTATATGTGACTTTTGTTATCAGACCCTTATCACATTTATTGATGGCAAAAATTTTTTCCACTCAGTTGGGTTTCTATTTGTTTTGTCTGTTCTCTTTTGCTGTACAGAAGCTTTGTAGTTTGATGTAGTCGCAGCTGTTTATGTTTTCCTTCATTTTATTAACTGCTATAGATATATCCAGAAATGGATTTCTGAATTGTAACTCATGTAAAACCTTTTCCCCAGGTTTTCCTCTATGTATATTATAGTATCCAGTCTTACATGTTTGCAGGTAAAGAGCTATAGAGTCCCTTTATGCAAAGCAGAACCCAGAAGTTCAACAGCTTTTCTTCATTCTGTCCCAGGTTCCCTGTCTTCTTTAATTTAAACTGGCAAATTTTCCACCAGCAGAATCTCATTTCTACACCTGGCTTCTGTTGAGATGGCTTCCTAAAATCATGAGTAAAATCCATGTTTTCTTATCAAATGACTGTTCTATTATACCCTCTTTAAAGAAATTGACTATTTTTCTCTTTTTAGTATGATTGAGGAATTTTCAAAGCTTTATGTTTTCATAATCAGTGTTTCAGTGTCTCAGATTTGATTTTGAGCAATTAAGAGGTATTAAATATTGCTTAGAAATGTTGCTTAAAATTTTTCTCCATTTAATATTTAATTTCATCACTTACAGGTTCTGCCTTTGACAAAAATACAAGAACAGGAACACGATTACACATGCTTTGCCTTTTTATGTTGGATTACTTTTCCTCTCTTAGAGCCAGTTTCTCGTTTTTGCCTAAGGCCTCAGCAGAATTCTTTTAACATCTATATTTCTAGCACCTATCTCAAAGATTTTCTAGTATCTCCCCATTATCCAGTTCTGAAGCCTCCTATGTCCTACATGTCTGTTACAGTACCAGCATTGCTGTTACTCAGTTCTGATGATCATAGATAAATATAATAAACTGCATGACTTAACAGATTTTATTTTTTACAGACCTGAGAACTGGAAATTACAAGATTTGCAGTAAGGAGTCTCAGGAGAAGAAATGACAATAGAACGAATCAAATACCTGAGAACCAAGAGCATGAATGGTGTAAGCTGCAGTCCAAAGGCCCCACTCAAGCATGTGGGCAGGTAGAATTTCTTATTACTAGTTTTATTGCTGTTATTATTCTATTTAGGTCTTCAGTTGGAAGACCACATTAGAGAGGGCAGTCTGCTTTACTCAGTCTACCAATTCAAATATTGATTGAAAGAAAATTCTCACAGACACACCAATAATAATAACTAACAAAATTTCTGGGTGCCTCACAGCCCAGTCAAATTGACCCAAAATTAATAACACTATGATGCCCAAGATTATCATCCTCTCTGCCTATCCATTTTTTGGTTTCATTTTCTTATTGGGAAAATGGGGGTGATAAGAAAACCATCTCATAGAGTTTCTGGGAAAAGCAAACTTCGCAATGCACATAAGGCACTTAACAGTATGCAGTCCAGAACAAAGGTAATACATGACGGCTATTGTTGCGAATACTGAGCTGTGCACATCACAGATAACAAGCCTACCTTAAAAATTAGAATTTTCATAAATGAGTTCAATTCACAGACCATAATTCTATTGTGTCAACTAGCTTAATTTCCCATACAATAGGACCTGTCACTATACCTAGTGAAACTAAGAAGTCTTACTGAAGAGAAACTAAAGACTAAACAAGTCAAAGACTAAAGAAACTAGACTTTTTTAAACATAGTGAGAAATGCTATTTGTATTAGAAACATCTTCACACTTGCTAAAAATACACATTTCTGGCTTCACAGAAAAGCTCAATAGTAGCACCTACTAGGCAAGCCCTTCAAGAATCTGCATTTTTTAAGAAGAATCTCCTGTAACAATTTTGATGGCTACTAATCACTGAGAACCACAACCACAGTGAAACTCAGCATAGGTCTCTGTTTTCTTAATATGTTTGTATTGTTGTAATGTTATTTAATGTTACTGCTCCATTTGAGCTTCTGTTAGCATTTTATTTTGTGTGTGTTCCTCAACTTGTATGTCATATTCCTTCAGGGTGAGCTACAGGACAGTTTTTGCCTTGGTTGATGCAGGTCCTCAATTGCAGCTCACTTATGGCCACTGAACTTATTCTTGCTACTCTCAACTGTTACAGACTGTCCTGCCCACGTCCTCCTGATTTATCCTGTATTGTATTACCTTCTCCTTCCACCCCCACCTTCTTGGTGATTTAAGGAGATGCTTTTGTTGTTTCTAGAGCCAACACATCTGTCATATATTTCCCTCCAACTTAAAAACATTGGAAATTCACTGGCTATTTTGCACAAAGTTATGCCTGAGCTAAATGGTCATTTTTTTTGTGTGTAACAGATTCTTACTTAGTGAGAATGAATTTTCTGGTCTTCTGCCTTCCAGTTAATTCTCTTGTTGAAATTTAGGTCAGTCCTTAAACCCAAAGTGGATGGAGAACTCTCTGCCTAGATCAATGTAATTATTAAACTTGCAAGTTAAACTAAACTTTGTGGTTTGTCCAGTGTCCCATTTTTATTGACTACTCTCTCTCCGTGATCACAGAAAATTAAGCTGTGGTTCTAATAAAGGACAGAATATGTGTTAACCCAAAATGTGTTAACCATGGACTTGAGTAGACTGGAAAGTACTGACTGGCCTTTAAGAGAATTAAATCTATAATGAATCTCTTCTTAGTCAGAAATGGCAGAAAACAGATTTATTTAGCCTAAGCAAATAAGGAATTTGCTGGAGATCAGAAAGTGCCCAGAATCATCAGGCTCAGAGCATACGCAGGAACCAGGGGAAGCAGGCATCCGGGTCTCTAACAGATGCTGGCAGGGCAGAAGGCTGATGAGGGTGATGGAGGTTCCTCTGCGCTGTCACTTCCAAAACCAGAGCCTCAGGCACCGGTATTAACTGTTCAGTTTCAATTCGGTTTTCACTCTTCAGCTGACAACTTCTGTAACGGAAGTTGAAATTTCTGCTTCTTTCCCAGGTTTTTTCCAAAATATTAAAAATATATATTGGATGTTGTATAGCTGCACTTTTCCCTGAGCTTGATTAACATTCATTGACTTCCACCACAGCACAAACATCCATCAGTTATTGAAAATTCATTTTCCCAGGCCCTGGCCTATGCACTTCATATTCAGAGTTGGTAATCCTCTACTATCCTCTAAAAAAGATAGCAGCATTTCTTTTTCTTTTTTTTAATTTGAAGAAGTTAATTTGCCTAAGGTGAGAAATGATGAACCCAGGTGTATCTGACTCCAGAACTGATGACCAGCCTACTCTCTCACTCTCATCCCCTATGTATTATCTTCACCTGAATTTTCTCCCTATAGCTAATACATGTTAGGCCGAAGGACTTGATGCTATTATATCTATATTTGAATAATAATAGTCATCAACAAAATTGACAAAATTATCTCAAAGGCTGCATCTGGTGGTATCATTTCATCTTCCACAGCCATGCTCTCCTGGTGCCATTTAAAAAGACAATGAGTATATAGCTACAGAACAGATTTATGATGAAGACAAGACTCAGTATGTTCAGGATGGTATGGCTGTAACTACAGAGCAGATGGAGTTGATGTTGGTAGAACCATTATCTCTCTCAGTGGGATGCTCTTTTCCTTGGTTTCCCTATTTAAGTTTGTACTTCCTCCCCACCCCCAAGTCTGGTCCCTGAAATCTGGAAACTAAACACAGGCCTGCATCCTTGTGCAAGTGACTGCCAAAAATATAATTCCTACTGTCTGTTGGGAAAAGCTATCCACCCTTTGTTCTAAATGAATACATCTCAACAAGACTCAAAAGACCTTTTTCTGTGAAGAAATTGTGTGTTCACTACTTTTATGTTTGATGAAGTGATCACTCCTGATACTCTCCTGGGCATATGTGGTTTTAACTAGACTCTACAAGTTGTTTGGACACTTCTGCAGAGCTACACCCCTGGTTTTGGGGTGAAACTCCTGTCTGAAACTGCAGCTGCCATCAGGACATTAACAGGCCTAAGTCCTGGTGCGTACTTTGTTTATGAAGAGCACGTTTATTTTGCTGTCTTGTAAGTGGACATTTATGAAGCACCTGCTCAGGGCTAGGGCTGTATCAGTGTTGAGCGTTTGCTATAGAAAAAGACAAAATCTTCAGCACAGAATGAGGCAGACACTAAAACATAGTGAAAATGCAGTGTGATGGAAATGGCATGGTATGATCACTTGGAGAATATTCTAGAGGAGCGCAAAGTAGTGGCTGGGTATATGGGGATTACATTTGGAAAGCAAAATCTCAGAAGTTATATTTGAATTGAATTGTTATAGAAACAATTTTACCCAAAGATAAGGGGGTAACTATTTGAAGGCAGAAAGAAAAGCCAGCTTCTTTCAGGGCACATGACATTTAAGTTGAGTGTGAGTTACACAGGGAAATTAAAAAAAAAAAAATGAAAGGAAAATTCAAAAGGAATCTGAAACAACATGCCGTGGTATCAATTCTCACATATATGCTAGTAGATAGATAGATAGATAGATAGATAGATAGATAGATAGATAGATAGATAGATAGATAGATAATTAAATCACAATTTTATATTTTGGTCAAAGTTTATGGAGGAATAAGGAGACATACTATTTCATTTTTTTAAATACGAAAGCTGTAGTATTTCTGTTATGAACTTAAGTGATTTCTTTCTATTGACTTGAAATTGAGAGAGAGAGAGCATGAAAGTAGGCCAGTACAGTACACTTGGATTTTTGTAACACAACTTTCATGTTGCAAGAGTCAAATTTTGTCATTTAGTCCATAAAATGACTATCAACAAACTCCTCAATTATTCTGACTGAAGTTGCTAAAGAATACAAGTTCTTATTTGAAAGCTTTTATCTTAAGTAACTAGCCACTGATAATACTTATTTAAAATTCAATGCTATATTTATGAACTAGTTTGTCAAATATCTATCATGTATCATTCAGCTAAATCATAAGATGTGAATGTGGACTGCTTTAAGACATGTCAAAATGAGTAAGTGGTTCAGTAAGCTGTTCTAGTTCTTATAAGCCAGAAAAAAGAAAGAAAAAAGTAAGTCTCCAGTGTTAAGATGGGAAAATATGAAAACCATTCTAGCTTACTCCACTCATCACCATGGTTTCATCATCTATTACACAGTAAAACAAACATAACCAGTGACTATAACCCTTAATGAGCATATGTGACTCTGATAATATTTATCAGGTTTATTTGTTTGAGGCCAGCTGAAATGAAAAGAAAACAGTGCAGCATTGGGTCATTAGTCTCTTCTGACGTGGGTTGTAATTCTAATGAAAACATTAGTAGCCTATTTTTAGCAAGTACCTTCATCCACTGAAGTGATAATGGCCGAAAGAATAATCCCTGGGATGGAAAACAGAAATTCCCAGAATTAAACTTTCTTGCTCATCTGTTCAGTGGTCATAAGAAATCTATGAGCACCATCATTTTTCATCAACATGGAGAAATGTTTTACGTTAGGTCACTCTACATTTCTCCCCAACTAGACACTCTTTGAATCACTCTTTACCTGCAAATGTTATCATTTATATGTTATATCATTTTATCTATAAAATTTCATTTTCCCCATTATTCAAAATTCCATTAAAATATTCAAACAGAAATTATAGAAACAAGACATTGCTTTAAGATCCATAGTCATGGCATATGAGGGAGATGGTAGATAGATTAAATAGACACAGTATTTTTCCCATGGGTGGCACAAAATACACAGGAAGAAGACAAGGCAGATAAATAGGGTTAATAAAGCAGATAAATAATGGGCTTAAGTATCCTTGCAACTCAACAGTACTGGTAATTCACCACTGATTGAGAGTATATGAACATGATAAGGTAGGCAGAATCCAGTCTGATGGAGAAGGAGGAGAATAAGATGTGGGGAGTAACTCAAAGATTATCAGGAGGCATTGATGATTCAAAGTAAATTCTTCACAATATAACAGATAAGGGCTAAATGTGGGAGCTTCTACAATTGGTATGGTTTTGATGGTATTATTATTAAGTAACAAGTAATTATTTCAACATAATTATATAAAACTATTGTAACAATAAATGAGATAGTGTAAAAAGACATTAGTTTGTCCAACTTATCTATACTCAAAAAGGGTGTTTGTTGTTATTTTATGCTTCTCAGAAGTTATGCTCTTAGCCTTCCCCTGGTGGAGGGTCATTAAATTATGAGAAGTCTCAAGAAAAGTACAGTAGCAATTCTGACATTGTAGAAGAAAATGAATTTTATGATTTTTTAGGGTATCAGGGAAGGCTTCATAGAAGAATTAGTCAGGAATGAATTACCTTTCCTGCTACTTTATAAAGGTGAATTATAATTTTAGGAAGCAGTGATAACGAGGCAAATCATTCTTCCATGAACTAAATGATAAAGTGAACACATTTACAAACTTTTTTCTTGGTGTTACATCATGAATTCCAGTCACTTGTTGGATATTTCTACAAAAAAATGTTAAGTTTCTTAGAACAAGAGCCATTTTATATTTTGTTTATTATTCCCACAGAGAAGCCAATAAACAGAAATATCTAAATACTTTTGTGGATGATCTGAAACTACAGAGAAGTCATTCTTAAAACTGAGATATTAACTGATACTCTATGAAAGCTGTGTGTGTGTCTATCTCTTCCTCTCTTTCTCTCTCTTTCTGTTACTCTACTCTCTCTCTCCTCTGCTCAGAGGTTTGCAGAAAGTCAGAGTAGCTGTTGGTATAGAATTCTTGTTTCTACATGGTTCTCTGTGTGTATTGCCATCCATACTCCTCAAAGAGCACGGTATGGATGCATAACAGAATAAAGATACTTGCAAGGGGTTTCTTCATCTTTTGTAATTCTTCATCCATTACTCGATTCTTTTGTTTGTAAAATTTCCAACATATTTTCAGCTATGCAAAGAGGCAACTCAGTGAAGATATTTAGTTTGACATGTGATAGACTATAGAGTCAGTGGAGAAGAACTTATGGGGAGGTCAATACTCAGGGCAAAGAGGGAAAGTTTAGTTCCTCATAACCCTTCCCCATGAAAAGTTTTTCCTAGAGCCATCAGGATCTGTGCTTCTTTTTCCATAAGGAAGAAATGTTTTCCTCAAAGGGATCTTTTGTCAATGTCCTAAGTTACTGAGATAGTAATCACATTGAGGTAGTTTACTAAAACTCATTATATACAATGCTGCAAACTGTATTGATCCTAAAGTGTGGGCACTGATACAGAGTGTAATACTGATGCTAAAGAAAATGTCTGTATATAAGAACAACTTTTGTCTATACCACAATGCCTTTATAATAAACGTGCCATGTTTCATAGATAATTTCAGAAATCACATAGAAGAATGTTGAAAAACCTGTTTGTTGATTGATTTTGTCTTAGTTAACATATGATCTCATCCATAAATAAAATTTAGCAGTCTCAATTTTTTGTAAAGATCTTTTGTTCCCATCACAGTAGATATTCTCACTACACTAGCTGCTTTCTGATTGGCCTGGCATATAGGGGTTGGGGGAAAAAATTTATTTCTTCCTGTTTAGTGATGTGATTGGGTAATAAGACTGCCTCTAGAAGAGCCCTATAATCAATTTATCTCAGTCACTGTTTTACTATCAGTCCTGTTATCAGCACAAGAATGGAAATTACTTTAGGGCAAAGGACTATAATATTCAATTAGATATCAAAATTAGACAATTAGATATCAAATTAGACAATTAGACAATTAGATATCAAAAGAACTTTGAATGGTATTTGAAGTTGTGAATGGTATTTGAAGTTCTCTCACCATTTTGTGAGCGCAAAGGAGGTGCATTACACTATCATCAGAGCAAAGCTTGCTTTTGTGGGTGGGGTTATGAAATTACATAAGAATTTATTTTCTCCTACACTGAAGAAGTTTCCCTGAGAAAAGACCTTATATGGAAGAGTTCTGATTATACATAGAAGAGATTTGCCTTTGGAAGGGAACAAACCTGGCTTCCAGTTCCAGGCACAACCATACTCAGTGACTATTTTACTCTAGGTGAATGAGTCTCTTTTCAGTCTTAAACTCAATGTTACAGACTGTAAAGTGGGAAAAGAAAATGGATCTACATTTTATGAGTATTCAAGAGCAGGAGTACTGCAAGATATGAGTCATTATTAGAATTATGACAGACAGACATAAATATAGAAAGGGGCAGCTAATGCCAGAGGCTGAATTGTGCATAAGTTGCTTTCTGTGAAGCCTGCATTTAACTTAAAGGCAAAGAAACCTCTTTGATTTAATTAAGTACATTTAAGTGAGAAAGTGAAGTCTAGTTTCTTCAAGCCATTGGCATTAGAATGTAAATATTTCAAAAATCTGATGTAGAAAGAGAAAAGAACAAAGAAAATATCCATATCCACCTCTTTCAGAAAGTTACACCTAATCAGAAAGACTGCCCATTTCCTAATATTATCCCATCTTAACTCCTTGTGATCTGAATTAGAAAATCACAAGCCCTTATTCAGAAGGGACTGGAACACTGTTTTGGACAGGCTTCCTGACAATATTGAAAAAACTGGTAATAATTTACCTGGCATGCAGAGTAGGTCTAGGATCTGGCCAGCAGAGGGCACAGAAGGTAGGCACGTAGTGCTCTAGCTCACATGATCAGAAGAAGGCCAGCCCCTTAAACTTTCTTCATCAATGTTACAATACTGACAGCTCATGGAACTGAGGATAACAAATTCGATTACATACCAATTTATTTGCTTCCTTAGGAATAGAAATGACAAGAATGTCAAAGAATCAGCTCAGCTTTCCCAGAGAATTACTCTTCCGTGGATTTTGTCTAAATGTTGTCTTCTAGGTATATCACCCCTGATACCCATTGTGCATATTAATAATCCTCCATATATACAAGTTGTAATCCCCTTACCTCCTTTATCTCAGTACTTGGCATCCCATATATTTAATTTTGTTTTCAGGTTTTTTTCTTCCATCAACATATTGAGAATTCTATTAAAGTGTAATGTAATTTCTTTTCTATTAACTTATCTCCAACACTTGGCATGACCAGGACAATATATGTTCAATAAACATCTCTGAGTGAATGATGCCCTGGTGTTTAATGTTCATGAACACTCTCTCACTTTATAGTTTTAGACTCTTCTGTTCTTTTTTTTTTTCATTCTTCTTATCTCTTTACATATTTTCCTCAGCCTATTTCCCTATAATTACTTTAATGATGCATTAAGATCTTTGCTTTACAGTTTGTGGAGAATGTGAAATCCTGTGGCCCGCCAAAGCAACAGCCTCCTGCCTGCCCGTTGGACACAAGAGAGTCCAACTAACAATTACTCCACAAGTTAAACATCTCCCCACCGCCTGTAGGCAGGTTGCTTTCTCTTTGAAATGCATTTTCCAGGGACCATTTCTATGCAGAGCATTTGTGAAAAAGGAGTAGGTCAGTTAGATAAAAGAAAGGTCATAAAACTACTTTCCTGGTGATATTCTACACCAGAAACAAATGGCACTCTGACTCTAACTCCCTGAACTGCAGGGAGACATTGAAGTGGCAAGAAACATGTTTCTTAATGTGAGCAATTTTGTTACAGGCAGAGAAAACTCTTTGGAAAATGCCTCATGTACAGTCAGCACTCAACATCGTTGGAATGAATGTGTGGATGAACTCCCCCTGCTGCTTCCTTTCTGCTTCCTATGTTGGTGTCCATACTCTTTTTTTATCCAAAGCCCAGCTGTCCCTGTGTAGCCTCTGTCTTCCCAAACATAAAACATTCCCTTCGCATCTGGAGACTCAAAAAAAGGACTCCCCCAGTCTGCACATAAAATTTGCAGTACTAGGCTTCTGCACCTGTGGGTTGACGATCTGGAATATATTTGCATTTCCCGGTCACATTTGGAGCAGTGAGATTTGACCTTTACAAAGCAGTGGGTTGTTGAGAGCCTGTTCTTAGTTCTTTCTAAATCATGTACACATTGCAAAAGCCGGACACCTCTTACTACTGGAGACCGAAGGAATGCACCTCGAAGCCAAGTCTAGATGGAATTCCAAGGCAGAAGCGTCAGAGGGACAGGGGACTCAACATAGGGGCCCATGCCAACTTTCTGTGCTGTGATTTTACCATTTTTGTCTTTCTGTATTATAGCCAACATTTTGTGCCAAGAATGACCATAAGTAGTGGGTTTCGGTTTCCACCAGAGGTTAAGTTAAATGCCCCATCTTCCCTCAGCTCCTCATTTAGAGTGTGGTACATTCCCCAAAGCAGCCCCAAGATTTTCCAGGCCTTCTGGTCTACTGAGGGATGAAGACAGGGGAGGCCAAACCATTGTCTGTCATTTCTCAGTTTATAGCCACCTGTAATCAATCATCAGATGAACTGGGATTTACAGAACAATTGTATTAGGGAAGTACTAATCCCAACTGTCAATGTGATGAGTAAACTACTGAATGGAACAGGGGGAGACAGGCAAGATCTTTCTGCTGCACTATCTGCCTACACTCAGCCAGCTCCTGCCCAGGGATGCTCCCTTTCTAAGCCACGTGGCTGGCATCCCATTAAAAGCTGGCACCCCTTCCTCTTGTGGCCATGACCTTCTTCTGAAATTGCCTGTCCCCACCCATTTCTGACTCCACGTACTGAGGAAAACATGATCCTGTAGTCTGATGCTGTCTTATTTAAACTGTGCACTCTATCCTTTACCCCACTTATTCAAATAGTACTGAAGTCTTCTCAAATTTACTGCATGTGCATTTATTTCACTTCCCCTGTCATCACACTGTGGTTCATCCTGCCTTTTCTCACCCAGACCATAGAGGTATCTGCGGCTCACTCACCTATTTACCACATTCTTGCCTCTGCCCTGTTCTCTACCCCAGTTTCTAGATCACAGCTGGCACATTGGGTCCATGATGTGAATATGACCAGTTCCTCCTGCCTAGCATGGTAATTTCTGATTGTTCCAGACAGCTTATGATCCAACTGACACCACGGTTTGTACATGCCGACTGTGAGATGTGTGTGCCTTTGTTTTTGTCTCACATGCTTCCTGAACCTTCCAAATCTGCTTCATTTGGGTTGCATTCGCTTCTTAGTGCCTGGTCAGTCTCTTCAGAAACTCTATTCTGGGTCCAATAATCTTTCCTCCTCTGCTCATAACTCTCACATTTCTTTAATTTTCTGGATTTCATTTTCTTTATTTTATTTTAAACATGCTTGCTTACTTTTCCACACTATAGGATTTCTCTTCTCAGGTATATCCACTACAATTTCCCCACCAGAACAACACCCACATTCCTCCACCACATTCCGCCATGCTCCTCCCCAGTCCTTGCTGTTTATACAGCCCCATCATTTCCCTTCTAATGTCCTCAGTGTCTCAGATTTACAGTCTGCTCATAACCTCCCTTGTAATGTAGAAATGATCTGGTGACATAACCTCCCTAAACTCTCAGTGTCTAGAAAGTAGGATTACACTTTAAATGGTTGGTCCAATACCTGAAACTCGACAGCTATGCAAGAAGTTTTTATTGAAAAGAAATGGCTAGTTTCATTTTCCCATGAAGCCAGTTTTCTTGCCATTGATACCTTCACACAACATTTTTTCCTTCCTCAACAACAGTGCAGCCTGTCCCTCTTGTGATGCTGCTTGTGGCACCCCAGTTAGCACTTCTCACCACTGCTCAGCTGTTTGTAGGAGGCCCATGAGTCCTCCTGGGATCCAGCCTTGATTCTTTTCATGATTTTTCTGAAGTTCCATGAAGCATTTTCTATGAGATGTTAAGTGCTGAATGACTTTGAAACTCATCTTAGTGAACTGTTGAGTTATGTGCATGAGGTCTGGCTGTGTGTAGTTCCCTGTGTGTACAAAGGGTTAGAAACCTAATTCTCATGTGTTAGTAACCCCAGCACTCAGTTAATCTGAAAATTAGTGCTTTTTTTTTTTCTTTCCAAATTCTGGCTGTCTATTAGCATCAATGAGGGAGATTTTAGGAAGTTGATGGCCAAGTACAACCCCAAAGATGTTAATTTAATTTTTCTGTGTATAGCCTGAGTAGTGGTCAACTTAGTAAGTCCCTTGATAATCTTTTTCTCTGGGATTGAGAAATATTGAACTGAAAGGAATTTCTCTCCACTAGGTTCTTTCCAGTCAGGGCAAGTTTTATCCATGTGGCCCTAATAATAGTGAACTTTCAAAAGCTTAGGTAATCACTCTTTAGCTCAATGCCAAATGATTCTTCACCTTTGCATTCCAAGAAATTGGAATTCCAAAGGATAAACAAAAAACACTAGAAAATATCACCTTGCTGTTTTGATAACATTAACTGTAAGCATTGCTGATACTTGCATCTGTATAGATATCTAATTGATGCAAGAATCCATATTTCTCAAACTTTTATACAGAGAGCCAGACTTCAGTGACAGGAATATACTGCATCTTTCATGAGTTTCTTTCTAGCACCTCTGTCTTCATGAACACTATCTTTCTTAAAAAAAAATATACTTTCTATGAAGTCACTGACATAAAGTTGAAAAAGTTACAGGTTGGGTCTTTTCTTGCAAATTCTTTATTATTATTTTAATCATTTTTCTCTGAGTTTAAAGGCAATCAAACCATTTAATGTCTATCAAAAAGTATCATAGGCCTTCATGACTGTGTCTGGTAGATCAGTTGACTCTTCAGTAATTCCATAACTGTATTTTTACTTTATCACTTTTTTTTTTCTAGAAGATTAAAATGTCTTGTTTTGAGTTGAGATTTTGAGAGAGGGCATATTTCATAGAGAAATTGTAAGTTGAATGCAACTTTACACACAGAAACATACATATACATATGCACAGTTGGTCTATTAGGAAAAGAATTTGCAATCTGGTTGACATGTCCATGCTTTATCTATTTCTCTATATTCCAACATTTTCCTGAGAAAAATCAGACATTAAAATGGAATTCTTGACCTAAATTTTATTATGATTCTTTAATTGTAAGCAACTAAGTTAAACTCCGGCTACCTCAGGTGTTTTTGCAAAAATGAAATTTGATAGAAAGTTACTCTCAGAATTAAGGAAAAGTTTTGTTGTCATTTGTGTTGAAATTGTTTTGCTGTGTGTGTTTTGTGATTCAGAGTGAAATATTTGAAATTACTTCAAGCAGATGGATTTAAAAGAAATAAGAAATGTTATCTAATTTATATTTTCAGATAATTCCTCAACCTGATTTTACAAGTGGCTTTAAAATGTGTGTGATGGGATAAGATAAAGTAAGACATTCATTTCAAGGCCCAGTTGAGAAATGGAGGCACTCTTGCTAGTTAGGAATGTCCTTATGGAATAGAATGGACAGACGTGAAACATTTTTAAGGTTAAAGAAGGGAAAGAGACATCAACATTTGCTCATCACAGGATTTTGATATGATGAATTAGGTGAATACTCATGTTACTTGCTGAGAGAAAATGAAAACTAGAAAAGGAAAGTGTCTAAAGATGGCATCAAAATGAATGTTGTGGTACTTTAAAGCACTTAGTGTACATCCACATGGAAAAGGCAAATCAGGAGCCAGTACCTGAATTTCAAAGTTTAGGAAAGACCAAGGATGGAGACCTCTCCTTGTGATTTTTTTCTACAGGTAACATCTAAACAGATGATTCTGGATGAATTTTCTAACTTATAAGAGCACATAGAGAGCAGACTAGAGCTAGGATGGAGTTCTTGAGAGAAACACTACAAAACTTAAATTTATCAATGAGATGAGGGTTGATGAGAGTAGAGGTGAAACCAGAGAGCATGGTATCCAAGAACTTAGAGAAGCATCATTAAATGTAAGGAAGCCACCAATGGATTGGTGGTATAGAGGACATGGGTGAATTTGACAAAGACAGACTCAAGAGTTTGGTGGAAATGGTTTTTATTGAATGAATATTTTTTTTCTTAGTCTACCCAGAACAATAGGGAGCAGAGAAATAGATGTTAATTAGAATAAACTCAAGGTAGGAATATTTTAAGGCTACACAATGAAGGCAGTGACCTAGTCATGAGTATAATTTTGATGATTTAAAAAAGACTAGGGACAGGTCTTTGAAAGGATAACAGGGTATGAAATCCAGGTGTGTGACTGGAACAGCTGTCATTTAATGGGAATGGGAATTTTATTCCTTGTTAAAAAGCAGAGAACAGAGAATAGATTAGTTAGAAAATTTGGTTGGGCTGAGGTGAAAAATTGCCTAGCTAATTGCTTTTTCTCAATAGTGATGCAAGTTCACACTAGAGGATGAGTGTGGTTATGATACAGAAAATTGAAAAACATTGTTTGGGGAATCTAAACTGAGTATAAAAAGGAAATGCATGTAAAACTTCCAGAGACTAATGAGTATCTTTGAGATTTATGGATATGAATTTTATGAGACTAGTTAATATAATAACTTTTGGAATAGGAATATTTAGCTACCCCAGGGCAAGAACCGTGGCGACTACTACTAGTGATAATAGATATATATTGAATGTTTGATTATGTGTCAGACATTTTTAAAGCAGTTGTTTTATATTTTATGCTCTATTATCATATTGCTATTTTTATAGGTTAAATAATTCATTCAAGGTCACACAATATGTAAGGCCTAAAGCCCATTCATTACAGATTCTAGAATTATACTTAGAAGACCATATAATTCTCAACCTTTAGAGTTATTTCTAAGAAAAATTAAGTAATGGTACATGAAGCATCGAGTATAGTGGTTTGTCCATAGGGATTAGTTAATGAATTTTAGCTAATATAATTGGCAGGCAGCATTTAGAGAATACAGACTAGGAATAATGTATCGACTCCCTAATTTTTTTTGGTATGTTTTATAAAGACAGACATGAATTCTGAGTTTGCGCTCTAGAACTTAAGTGAACGCAATTCTATTCTTTTCTCCCCTACCAATTTGTGTAGCATCTGTCATCAAAGGCTTCAGGCATCTGATGAGAACAGTATTGCCAGGGAAGGTCACTAGGTGGCGCCACCAAAGAGCAAGGCTGTTCCTTTTCCCCTCATATTTTTAACTCAGATACAGGAGATCAAGCAGAAGCTGGACCTTGACAATCAAAGTAGAAGTTGTCATAAATAAATAAAAAGATGGATAAAGAGAAGGATAAAGTTTCATTGAAAGAATTTTTTGAGGCAATCAAGTAATACAAAGGGGATATGTTCCAAAGAGAGGATTGACAAGGGCCAAGTCAAAATTGAAGCTAAATAAGACAAAGTTCTTGCCCATTTTCTCAAAGCCGAAGACTGTTAAATCCACGGGTAGACAGAATTTCAGACAGTGGTATGGGTATATAATTCCCTCCTTTGTGTGTCTCCAGCACAGGCAATGGAGAGGCAGAGTTGTAACTCAGTAAGGGCTGTACTCCAGCCCCCACCTTCAGCCTAGCCCAACCTATAATTTGATAGTCATCTCTGCCAGCTCTATCCAAGGTCAACAAATGAAAACACCTAGTGTTCTGAAGAACGTTGCCTCATCAGGAGACTATTTCAGGTATCCTCCCCTGTGCGCTGCCTGCATTCCAGTCGTTTCTCTCTGAAAGGCAGCAGTCAGCCACAGAAACAAGTACAACATGCCTTCCTTATCTTTATTTTTCTACAAGCAGAGATGTTGTGCCATGGAAATCTCAGCCTCTGTCTTGTATCGTTACCAATAGCCCTATGACTACATGATATTCTGAAAAAGACATTAATATACTTTAAAAATAAGTAAAATAAAAACCCACTCCACCCGATGATCATGGCCTGTGGGCGCATTTTCCAAGTTCCACCCTCCCTATCTGTGGCCATCTTCAAGTCTTTCTATTGTTTCCTGGATTGCCCCACTAAGACCATATGTATCTGCTTGTAGCCAGTGCAACTAAGCTCCCCAAACACAGATTCCCATGAAAACTGAACAAAAGAGGAGGGAGAGGCAGAGCATGTTAAATGTCTCATTAGGCCTTCTGTCTGATTCTCATTAGATTCACTGACTGCTTCTCATTAGGCCCATTGCCTCAACTTCTTTCAGGTCCTGAATATGTAGGCCAGTGCTTATTGTCATGGCTGGTGGAGAAGATCTATTTCATTTATTCATAAATTGAATGTGGCTTCTGGAAAGTCCCAGACAATTTCTTTTGGCAAAGTTAAGACAGCCTTATTGTTGTTATTTGCTATTTTTTTTAGCAATCATAAGCAGGGTGGGCAGAAGAAATAATTTAAAAGACCGAGCACGAAAACTTCAAACTCTGCTGCAGAATTGGGGCACCAGGAGATCATTGTTGCAACCATGAAGCAGACGTCAGCAACGGTGGCAGCACGACAATGCCGCAACACGCTGGCCTCAGAGAGTAGCCATAGCAGAGAGCGCAAAGTGCCCAGTGTACAAGGCACATGCGAAGATGGCTGTAGGGGTATCCTGAGATCTGTACCTCTTGTCCTCCTGCCCTCTGGCAATGTTTCCCCGTGTGTTCAATTGAATTAGATAACATCATGGAAAAGTCATCATATTGTCTTGTCGACTAGTCAACAAGTGATGAGTATAGTGCATTACCAGTGTAGGAAAAAGTCATTTATGTCTTGATAGTCTCCTGAAAATAAATTCCTGATCCTTTTCACTGAAAAGAATGCTCTAAAGGTGTGGCCGGCAAATGATGGGATGTAGAGGGGGCATGATGACAAGACAGACATCAGAGGACACAGCCCTGAGTATAAACATAAAATAGTATCCTCAGTGGGAGAAACAGAGATTGCTGAGCATTTGTTGAAAAGTGATTAACCCATTTTCTTGCATCTTCCTTTGCTCTTGCTTTCTGTCTTGATGTTTGATTTTTTTTCTTTATTGAACATGATGTAAATCCAGGAGGATTTGGAGCATCACCTGGTGCCAAGAATTCTTTGCATGCCTGAAGCACAGGTAATATACTCACAAGGAACTATTTTTGTCTTCTTTTTCTTTTTCCTAGTCAGTAAAGTACAAAGAAGTAAATGTAACTTTTAGAAAACAAAAGTCTTCCCTCCAATTGTACAAATGATCTGGATATGCTGTAGGCTAATAAAAGAAAAGTGAGACTGCTTGAGAGAAACATATGTGAAATTAGATTTCAGTAAAAGACTTGACACCTTATCTCTGCCCCTTGCCCCCAGGCAGAAGGGAATGAAGTAGTAGCTCCATATAAAACCTTTCCCTCAGTCAGGAAGTGAGGCAGGGGGGTATTCCCCAAGGGAGAGAGGAGGGTGACTCACCAAGGAGGCTCTGGGGTGCGGTCTCTTTCAGACATGCTCCAGCCGCTCCCTAAGCCGGAAAGACATGGTCACTTCTCCTTTGTGGGTTTTGCTCAAATTTGAAATGTCCCATTTTTTAGGTAGAGTAAGAATCATGATTTTATCCTTTCTTTTATAAAAAAATTTTTGTCTCAGTACAAGACCACATCAGTGAAGTTGCATATTTGTAAGGTCAGCATCAGTCTCTGTGGTCAGTCTTAAAAGAAGCTACATAGAGACTTGAAACTAGAACTTGCTGGAATGAAGATCATTCTAAAGATTTTTCTATCTCTGAAAATTCCTCCCACCCCCATATTGACAGCTTAACAATTTTTCAGCATCTTTGATGAGTGACCCTCATCCTTTTGCAAATATTTCACTTTGGAGGACTTGATCTCTGAGTTCTTCAGGAAATTTGTATCTGGACCACAATGCGTACTTATAACACTCTGACTAAGTGTTTTTCTCCTCACTGACTTCATGTTGTACCTTGTTTCTAAGATAAAGTCCTTCTAAGATGGTCGGCCTTGGTGCATTAATATATGAGACAAACATGCTTGTGAGCCATGATTGTGGGGATGACATAAAAATTTTGGTTCCCAAACTCTTTTGCAAAGAGCCCAGTTCAGAGACAAGGTATAACAATGAGCTGAAAATGATCTTGGCCTCTCAAGTGCTTTATCCTCTCCAAAGTTTCAGTTTGAGAACATGATCTCCAAGAAAGTATTTCTTTTATTGCCAACCATAGAGAATCACTGACAAAACTAATTAAAGAATTTGAACCTCATTCTGTCTTTCGTTAGCTGACCCTCAACCAGGGGCTGGACTCGAAACAAAGACGCTCTGAGCCAACTAGATATAGAATGTGAGACTCTCAGAAAGGAAGGAGGGCTGCAAGCTTGCACTCTGAAAGAGCTATTTGAGTGCAAAATACCTTACCTTTTTTCTCTTTTTTTTTCTCTCCTTTTTTACAATGGAAAAAGCATTGGGTTGCCATCAGAAATAATGAAGTTTGAAATTCCTGAAAGTTATTCATTTATTGGACTTGACTTTCCACCCTTTCCTTGAATTCCAGGAGCCAGGTCAAGCCAGTGAGTTCTCTTGGAAAATTAAGTGCTTTTGCAAAGGTGCTTAGAGAAATGTGCTTGTTTCAGGTTTCAGACTCTCAAAGGGATGGTGGCCATTGATTTCCAGGCTTAAAACAATGATAAAGACTTCCTGATACAGATGGGCTTGGATGGAATCTGGCCAGCCTACCTGCAAGGCCTCCTGCCAGAAAATACTTGTTCTGTCCTAGATAGTCGTTCTCTTCTTGATGATTAGTTTTCCTATATTTTGAGATTGCATAGTTTGGAAGGCAGAGTAATGATCAAATGGAATGTCATTTATTGATCAAATACCTTGGCTGAAGAATAACTCTTTTAAGATTGTGAAATGCTTTCTGGAAGTTACATAATAATCCACAGAAATGAAGGGCTCTATTATAACATGTATCTTTACTGGTTAGCTGTGTGGTTGACATAAATTTCAGAAAGAAGGCCTTAAAGAGACACTTTGAAAAACAGTTTGTCACTTATTATATGACTTAAATTTGATTTTTAATATTACATTGTGGAAATAAGCACACCATTTTATTTTAAAATGCACTTTCCTTCTGTTTTAACTTTAATGATAAAACAAAAATCTGGAGTCACCTGAGTCCCCCTACGAAAGTGCAGGGTGTGTCTCCCAGCTGATCTCTGCTCTGGAGTGACCTTATTGATCAGACTGCAGGATGCTGATTATTCAGGCCTCGAGTGCCTTCACTATACCGGCTTTCCCAAAAGCATTTACAAGAAGTCAAGGCCTCCTTAATCCAGAGTAAAGCTAAGTGTATACAGGAGTCACTAAATATAAACAAGGGTAGACTCCCAAGGCCTCAGATGGAGCTCTGCTTCCCTCCGCATCCAGCCAGAGAAGGTTCCTGCTGTTCCTGCCACATGCAAGTCTCCTGGAGTCACTAAGGGAACCAGCTGCAGTGCTCCAGCACGTCATCTAATCCCTCTGCAGAGTCGGTCTTCTGTGCCAGATAGATTCCCTTGCAAGTGACCAAATGCTAGACTTTGAACTTTTTGTGAAAAATTTAATGTGAACTGATCAATGAGTGAAACTGCATTATGCAATCCCGGAACTATGCAAAAAGTCAGGAAAAGAAAAAGGAAATTATCGTTCTTAGATTATTTGACCCTGAGAGCATGAAAATTGCTGTAAGTCAAGGTTGCTATGACAATGGGATCTTGAAGGAATCACAATTGAGATCCAAAGAAAAATGTCTGTGTATTTTTTTTTAAAAATCTCTGTTCATTTATGCTATTTCCACTATTTTTTCTTCCCTTAACAGAAATCTTGGGTGTATTCCATAACTTCCTGGTCACATTTGGTAATTAAAACTTAGTGTGGCTTAATTTAAACCCTTAATTGCATATCCAATTTACAACTAGACTGTGACTTTGGCTGCTGAGAAAGAGGGTGGGGGCAGGGTCTGGCACTTAGTCAATGCTATCTTCTCCCTCCTCTAGATCCAGCTCTTCAGAGAGACAGAGAATCTCTAGAACACTCAGAAAAACCCTTCCTTAAAGGTCCACTTGCCCTTGGGAGGGAGGCACTACTGGGTGTGATTCTGATTCTCCTTGGCAGCACTGTCATTGTGGGTCTCTGCATGCATGTGTCTATGTGATTTGAAGTTTTCCTCATTATGTCTGCCATTCACCCTATGCGTGGACATCCCATGTCCTGACATGGTAATACCAGCAGGTAATCCCCTGCTTCTGACATCTCTGTTAACATCTGTTAATGTCCCTACAGGGGGATTGAATGAAAGGTGGGTTCCTCTTTCACAACATTCAAACAGAGAAAAAAATTAGATGGACTTGGGGTCACTCTGCCCTTCCTAAATATTTCTGCTTCTGACACTTGTGCCTTCAGAAGAGCCTGGGTTAAAGGAAGGCTACAGGCTACACGTGCCACATATCTGTCCATGTCTCAGGGTTGCAGTTCAAACTGTCCCCAAACTCTGGCTCTCCCTCATCTATAAAGGGTCTGCCATCTTCAGAAGCTCAGGAGATCTCCATTTGGAGAGTGAGATGCTAGATTTCCTTTATTATAGATGTCCCCCAGTCACTACCCATGACTCTTGAAGTCATCTCTTTTTGTTTCAGAAGGGGAAATTTCCTCTTGTTCCTGATTTCCCCTTGTTTAAGGGAGAACAGAGACTGTGATACGTGCATTGTGACTACTTCAGGGCCCTGGCTGAGAACTCTCATGCCATCCTCCCCAGAAAGGGAGAACTTGGTAGGATGGTACTGGATGGTAACTGGATTGTCCTGCTCTTTCCCATTCACCCCAAAGGAGTATCTGGTCCTATACATGATGACTTCTTGATTGAGCTTATTAGACTCTGAAGGAATCTTTGTTTCAAGTGGCATTAAATATACTGCTATGCTCACAAAATTGGACATGGTTTTAAATGTGACATATTTGGGGAAAATGTGGTTCTAAAAATGTGACTTATGTGGTGAATGATGAGCAATTGAATGAAAGATTATATTTCACACAGCCTATTTTAATTATTTATTCTCTAAATGATATTTATATATAGGGTTCAAAAATAAGCAATTTTTTAAGGTAATGAGGGGAAAGCGACTTAAATAAGTTTACCTTCTCAAATCATAGTCACAGTGTACCAAGATAGGTAAAGTTAGGACAGGGAAAACATGTCATATTATGTCATATGCTCAATTACTTAGAATCCTCTTGTGAATTTGGATTTTAATTTAGAGGCCAAAAAATCATTGGGTTCACCCATGTATCTAATCTTCCTTCCACCCTTCCTTCCACCCATTCATTCACTCACTCATTCATTCATTCATTCATTCATTCATTCATTCATTCATTCATTCATTCATTCATTCATTCATTCATCTCTGAGACCTGATTTTTCCATTTAAAGGATTATAATACATTGTTTCAAAATGTGCCCCACAGGTTATTGCACCAGTATTATGTAGACTGCATTTTTAAGAAGTACTCCTGCCATGTCAGAGGAAAGGTTGGGAAACTAATGAGACATTGAAGTTTGTGAAGTGGGGTTCTACTGAAGACTTCACAAGGGTATCTGCTCACCAGTGGAAATGGTGGTCAGTCTCCTTATTGATATTTTTCCAGGCATGCCAGGCCTCATAATGAACTTCCAATTGAAGTTATGTTCACCATTTTTCATTCATATGCAAAATTTGATTCACATGCAAACATGCAAATGTGCATATTTAAATCAAGTGTGGCTACAAGGGTCTGCTTAATACTTGGAAAGTTTTGAAAGTTCATTCAGAGAGTTCAGCTCAAAAGCAAAAGGTTGACTTCCGGTGACATAGCTCAGTACTTGGAAAGTTTTGAAAGCGCATTCAAAGAGTTCAGCTCAAAAGTGTATGGTTGACTTTCTGTGACATCCAGTACCATCCTACCAGGTTCTCCCTTTCTGGGGAGGATGACGTGAAATTGTTCACTTGCATATTGTCACTCTCTACCTTCTCAGTTTATTTGTTGCTCATGTTCTACATTCACTCCTGAATGCAAGTGCTTTGATAGTAAGGCCCTTGCCTGCTCATTCACTGTGCCTCCAGCTCCTGGGTTACTATCTGGCACACAGTCAGGCAATCAGCGTCTACCAGTGGCTCAATGAAACCTGCCCATGTACATGCAAAGCACACATTTTGCCAGAATAATAATTAGATGTTTTGAAAAGAAGTAGGGAGCCCAGGGACTTGAAGACTGACATGGTTAATTTTGGAAATATTCCTGGAAGTATCGATGTGAAGCTGAAATGTAAAATCCATTCAGAAAGGTGTGGAGGATAGGACTTGCTTCCCTTCTGTAGAACAATGCAGGCAGAGATCTTGAGGCAGAAAAATGAGAAAAAGTTTCTGAGAAATTAGAAGCTCCATTTAATGGAGTACCCTGGAGAGAAGTAACAATGGCAGGGCCCCAGGGTGGGTGGGTGGGAGAGCGATGGAGGCGATGGTCAGAAGCTCATGTTTGGTCCAGATGGCAGAGGACTCTGGATGGCCATGTTTACACATTTGCAAAATCCAATTAGGATACCACATGTTTTTATTGTCTAATCACCCATTTTGGACCCATTAAATAAATTAGTTGAAAGAGAAAAACAAAAGGAAAAAATAAAACGATCTGTCACTCAATAGCATTAGGAAATCATGGGATAAATGTGTGAAACTGGAATGCTTGACCTGGAACCAAATTAATCCAAATATGTTCTTGATGACTGAGTCTTGAACTGAACAAAGCCTGCACTGATGTCTGAAAGTATGAACAGTTTAGGGGAAAAAAAACAAGGAGGAATGGTGGTGGCTTGTGCGAGGAAAATAGGCATTTCTTTCTATTTGAATGATTCAGTCATCCACTCACTGAGGGCGGAAGGCAAGACCAGCTGATTTCTCATGCTTGCTTCCAAGCTCTAGATTCTAGCAGTTCTATAAGAATGCAAGTTGATGTGCATGAGGAGGAAGCAGCTGTTCTAGTGGAATTCCCTTTGGAGAGGAAGGAAGTGCAGCCATCCAGATGAGATCAGGCAACCAAGAGGACAGGAGAGGAAGCAGGCAGTGGGGATGGAAGGGGACCATGGGTCTAGGATTTAGTCTTTTTCTCAGTTCTAGCCACAGACTAGAACATGCTGCAAAAAGAGCAAGGTGGCCTGGAAAGGGAGAGGTCGGAAGAAAAGTGTTTTTCTGAGAGGGTTCATGCTCTCATTTCTCTTGTGCTAAGATGATCTGTATTTCAGAGTCCCACTGCTCAAAGTGTGGTTCCCAACTGTGGAATCCACTTCCCCGGAGACTTGTTAGAGAGAAAGAGACGTAGACACCACTCCAGACGTACAAAGAAGAATCTGCTTTTAACAATATTTCCCAAGTGATTCATAAACACATGAAAGTTTGCAAAGCACTGTATCAGAGTGTTTGGAGCAAACAAGATAAGATAAAATTAGAGGTGAGAAGAGTGAGAGAATTAAAATCCCAGAGGCCAGAAAACAGTGGAAGTAGTCCTACCTCCCTGCCAATTGAACCTGGAGAGGTTACAAGAATTGCAACAGACCCACCCACATATATCAAACCACAGAGACTCAGACTCACAGATGGACATTTGTATATACACATAGATGTTGCTGGGAATTCAATGGTGGGAGAACTGCTGTTCCAACCCCAAATAAGCTTCTGTTTTTTTTTTTTTTTTTTTTCTTTACTAAGTGACTTTGGAGTCACTTTTCTTTCTCCTGAATTACACCCAGTGCCTTTCATCAGTTATATTTTATATCTTTCTTTGTTTCACTTCCTATTTCACTCTTGTATCTTTCTTGAGTGCAGCACCAGGTCAAACAATATCCAACCCAGGAAGCTAAGCTGAGACAGAATTGTGATCCCGTCCCACTCAGCTGGAAAATAATGATTCCCCAGTTTCTCAAGTGTGGAAATTTCCCAGAACAAGTCTCTTTCCAGGGCCCAGGGATCCTCTCCTGTCAGTTCCAGTGAACTGGAAGTATATTTTCCTAAGTATTTACTTAAACTCTTTCTGAGTCCCAGATTAGCTCACACTCAACTGCACTTCTTCCATCACCTTCCAAGCTCAGAGCCTTTCTTGTAATTTTTTAGTCTTTTTAAAAGGCAGTTCACTGGATAAGGGTAGCACTTTAATTCTCAAGAATCTGGATTCACCCATTTCTAGTACTCTGTGAACTTTGTCAAGTTTTTTCATTTCTGGGACCTGCATTTTCTTTCCCTGTTAAGCAGTAATAAAAATACCAGTTACATAGAAATATGTTGCTATGAAAGAGACAATGTTAAAGTGGTTTGTGTGTTTGTGTGTCCCCACCTTCAGCCCCTAACCTCAACCCCCTGCCAGCTCTCAAAACAAAAACAAAACGATAAATGGCAGCTATTTGGGAACTTTACTTGTAAATTCATTAAATAGTGTTTATTTATAAAAAAAAAATCACTATCTCCAAATTCCCATTATTGTGATTACTTCCATTCTTTACCCATGGTGCTGCCTTAAAGATTCAGGAGGTGTCAGGTAAGAAGACTACTACTGCTCACATTTAATTACACTCATTTCCAGAGACACTAGAGTAAAGATTAAAGCAGAGGAACACACAATGAAGAAATATGTTCCAATAAAGCTGTAGGATACTTTTTGACTCTCAGCATCAATGATGAAAATTACAAATGAAAAGCACAAAAGCCTGATCTTGGTTAACTATTTCCACATTCAGAACGCTTGTAAATGTCTGCCTGGTTACCAGCACAATAACACCATCTGCAAGTTGCTGTTGATAATTCAAGTAAAAGACCTCTGATAAAATCTCATATTGTTATTTTTTCTTAACTAAGAAGTAACTTATGTGTTTGCAAAAAGTTTTGTCCCACGCAATTGACTGTGCTGTTTCAGAACAATGATAAACGCAAATGGCATTTAACTCCAAACTGCGGAAATAATGCATGATTTCTGCTCCTTTGGCTGACCAGTCATTTATCACAGGTCATTTACATGGAGCTGGACGGCTTGGTAAACTAATCACTAAGCTCTTTCATGTGGTTCTGTGTTCTTCTTATTACATCATGCGAAATTAGTTTGATGATTTCAGTTCCTCCTCTTGGGATCCATAACCCATTTCATAGACAAACCAAAAACAATTTGGCTGAACCCACCAGCTTGGTCCTTGCTGGAGGACACTTGTTTCTTCATGTTGGAGTCACTGATAGCCCGTGAGTCTGTTTTGATTTGTGAAAAGGAAACTTTAGATAAGGACAGAAATTAAAATAGGCTATTTAAAAGAAATTGGTGGATGTTACTGTAGTTGTATATACCTGTACAGTGAAGTGTACTTGTGTGCTGTTAACCCTTACGTGTGTGTGCACGTGTATGTACATGTGACTACATAATAGACTGATGTAGGAAAAAATGATATTCTGACAAAATTTTAAGATGCTACTTAATTAAGTTTTGATCATGGCATATTTTCTTTGTTGTTGTTTTAGGAAAAAAGGGATCTTTAATTTTTAATTTTTTTCTCATTAATTTATCTTCTTAATCCCTTACAACAATAGTTCTGGTTCCAACTGCTCATCCAAAACTTCTATTTTTCTGTCAGGGGATAAAGTTGAAATTCCCTCTTTTTGAAACAGTGTGGGCCTTTATGAGTATTCCAAAGAATGAAGTGTAGTAGTGAGTGTGTGCAAATTCCAAGTGTAGGCCATAAAAAGAGCGGGTCTGCTTTCTCACTCTCCATGTCTCTGTATCGCTCAGTGTCTCTGCACATGTCTTGGGAACCCTGAGCTGACATACATGAAGTTTACCTTCCCTGAAGCTGTCTGCTGGAAGCATCCTGAGAGAGACCAGATTGTAAACATACTCCTGAGAAGCCTAGGTGGTGCACTCAGCCCATTGAGCCTTTCTGGAGAGGTGATAAGCTGGAATGTAGCTAAGGGAATTTCCAGGTAATTCTAGGCCCCACTCACATGCTGCCCTCAGCCTGGCAGTAGAGCTGACCTTAAAGCTACCCCAGTAGATGTGTATTGTCAGGTGGTACAGAAATAAGCTATCCCTATCAAACCCCACCCAAATCACAGATAGTTGAGCAAATTAATGTGATTATTTGAAATTGCCACATCTTGGGGTGTTTTATTACAGAGCAACAGATAATTGGAACATATTTCCTGTGATATTAGCTTGATTGTTTTGCTTGGGAATTTTACTGGAGGAAGCATAATACAATTGAAAAACAAACCAATACATTTGACTGAATCCATCAACCTGGTCTCATACATGGGAACAGCTGTAACTTTATGTCTTGGTGAAAATTACAGAGTCAGTTTTGGCAACTGAAAAAGAGACTGCCTGAAGAAATGGATGATAAGATTTTATAAAGTGTGTATAATCATGCATATATTAATGCTGACTTCCTGGTTTTAATACAGTAACGTAACAGATAGTCATTGTGCCCAAGAGTGTGAAGGGTGTGCCAGAACCTTCTCTACTGTCTCTTCAACTTCCTGGAAATTTAATTTTTCATAATAAATTATGAGTGGCTATATATGACTGCTTTTGTATGTGTGCACATAACTATGTTGGGATGTCAATTGATATGGCAAATATTCTGATGGAACTTTGCTTTAATAAAAGTTTGATTATTACATATATATTAGAAATTTTCACTAATATGTGAGGTGCAAATTCACTAAACTAATAGATAAAGACATGCTTAAAAATTAATCCTTGATAGCTGAGCATAGAGCTGAAGCATGGGTGGGGCAAGGAGTGATAAGAACAGAGGAGGAAGCACAATGGTCAGTGGTGGTGGAATATGGGTGACTTGGTGGTGGTATTACAGTGGAGGAATCCAAATATTGTCTCAATTAAATAAGTAAAAATTAAAAAGAAACATCAAATTTAGATATATTCATAATATATTCACCCCTTTAAACTTATGCCATGTTTGAGTCGTAAAACAAGGCTTTCTCTTTACTTTCATCTTCTAGTCAATTGGCAAACTTTTCAAAGTAGAAAACCATAATAAGTATTGGTACGAAGGATCTGAAACTTTCTAAGGACTCAAGCCTTTCCCAGTGAGTTTCAGTTTTTCCCAAGATGTGGAGACAACTTGGGGATGTGATTGCCAGACTGTAATTAATGAAAGGAATTATTTGGAACTTATTTCTAAGGGAGTTTTGTTTTGTTTTGTTTTTAAACAAGGGAAAAAAGAAACCAGGGGAGTTTTCATGGTGACATGGTTTCCCTAGTAATTTTTTATTAAGCTCTCTGCTTTCTTTTTTTTTTTTTTTTCCTTGATATTACTAGATCCATTTTCTGGTAGATAGAGGAATGTGGTGGACACAATACACTGGATTTCTGATGTGATATTTCTAACGTCCATATGAGCAGGTTGTAGAAAATGAGAATAATCAAATCAAAGTGTATAGCTTGTGGTTAGTTCATATTTAGTACACACTGGATATCCAATAAAGTACTGAACATTATATTTTAAAAACAAACAGAAAAGAAGCATTATGCAGACATAGCTTTTTGTTAATTAAGTGCAAACTACAACTGTAGGTATGTAATATGAATATGATTTGCTAACAATGAAGACTTTTTCTCCATAATATCTGATGTTAATTGAAGGAATCAATAGTGAAGAGGGACAGTGCAATGGAGGTAGATTTCATATATGAGGTTCTCATCTTAAAATGACAGTCAATTCATAGATTAACAGAGGTTTTTTACTTCATGTTGTTCTGTAGGTGCTTGTGTGTATGCATGTTTTTACATATGCTAATTTTAGCAATTGATTTAATTAAGTGTAAGCTATTACTGAAAGTAGTGGTGAGCACATGGTTTGAAAGCTGGTTGATCAGTGCCTCCTCAGTATCTTAAAAATGTAGATTCTTAAGCTGTTTCAGGTTTTGTAATTAAAAAACTTTCAAAATATTGCCCAGGTGACACCCAGATTTGGAGAACTAGCTAGAAACGAATAAATGTTTCTGTTTCCATCCTTCAAGTGACACTGAATTCAGGTCATTTCTATTTAGTTGCAATTTAACTTCCATGGGAAGTTCCTGCTGGAGATTTTCAGACAATGAACTTCCTAAGATATGGAAGATGGAATTTGATCGCTCCAGTGTGAGAAAATGCAATGGTTTTCTTTCTAGATTCGTCTGTTTTCATCCAAGAATTCATTAAATTATATCCCTAAATATCTTTCCCGCTTCCTCCCTTGAGTGCCAACATTTTGTGTGTTTATCACAAATGTTCCTGTATTGGGTATTGCATGGATGTATACGTGGAAATGAGGGTGAAGCTGTGATAAGAGGGACAGACTCAGGAGAGATCCTTTGTCAGCACAGATTTTTTCATTCAGTTGAAACAGATTACCACAAATATTTTGAAAATTTGGTGTTTCAGATCTTCCCAATCTGGAAGGAACTTTAAAAACAAATGAGTGATCAGAAAATCGGTTCTCCTTATTGTGAGAGTACTGGCACGTTTTAAAAAAACGCCTTGACTAGCCAAACAGATAAAGATAAAGGTGTCCTTAAATAGAAACTGCATCTTTTCAATCTTATGTCCAGCATAGTTTCATAGTGATCATCTCTGCATTATTTAGTGAAGATTAATGTCTTTCCTTATAATGCCAAAACTAAGGACTTCACACGAAAAGGTTAATTTCTCATTCATATTACAATGCACTTCAGGGTACTTGAGACTTGACTCCACACAGTTATTCAGTGACCAGAGACCCTTCTTCTATCTGTTCTGCCATTTTCTGGGGGTCTCAGATCACGCCACTAGAGCCCTTACACTAGTTAAACTGGTGAAGAGTGAGAAAGTAATATACAAAATCCATAAGTGTTTTACTATGGACAAACTTTGGGAATTCTGGTAGCCAGAATTCAATAGTGTAGACTCACTAGCTACATGGAAGTTAAAAAATGTAGTTTAGCTACGTGCTCAAGTAAAAATAGAAACAGATTTTGGTGCACACATAGTGGTCTTTGGCAGATTTCAAGATATAATGTCATGAGAACAGTGCTTTATCTCTGTGGTTTCCTTTCCCTCAAAATCATAATCCCTGGCAAATCATGAAGAAAACATCATACAAATTCCAAAAGGAGAGACATCCTATAAAATACATGAGCAGTACTCTTCAAAGCTCTCAAAGTTATCAAAAACAAGGAATGTCTAAGGATCTATCATAGCCAAGAGGAAATCAAGGAAACATGACAAGTAAATAGTGGTATCCTGCCTGGGTTCCTAGAATAGGAAAAGGAGACTAAATATAATGTAAGGAAACCTGAAAATATTGTGGACCTTAGTTAATAACTATGAATTAATATTTTTTTATAAATTATGACAAATACAGCTTTGTAACCTAAAGTGCTAATAATAGAAATTGGATCTGGAAACATGGTAATTCTCCTTAAAATCTAACCCTCTCAATAAATATCAAACTATTTTAAAATTAATATTTTATTTTAAATTAAAATTTAAAAGTATCAATAAACACTATTATTAACCATAGTCATGACCATCTTTTTTCCTACTGAGAAATATATACTTCCCATTTAGAAACTTACCCAGTAGTCAGCTTAGTTTGTATAATAACAGCATCTAGGAACACAGTTCTGAAGATGTCCAATGCATATTGCAGAGTTTGAGAACTCCCATAGTCAATTCATTCATTTCTTTACAACTTCTTTGACTTCTTTTTGTCATTTTCTCTTCATTTTTAGCTTTCCTTTTGTTAGCTATCTAAAGATTCTTCCAATACACTTTAGATAATGTAACACTCAAGAATAATTATTTATTTTATATATTCATAAAGAAAACAAAACATATGCTTTCCAGTTTTATTTTGAAATTAGAAAACTAAAGCTTTGGTCTTATCACTTCTCAAAGTCCTTGTGTTAGTTATCCAATCTGAACCATAGTTTAAATATTTTATAAAAAGAAACAAATAATAAAAATTGTTTTCAGAGTGTGTTGATTGTTTTAAGTGACAAAATAAATCCATTTAATTTTCCTTCTTGTTGGCTAGTAGAGAGTAGTATAAAAGCTTGAGCTACCTACACATTGTGACTAAATAGGCTGGAAGCCTGATGACTTTCCTTAAATCAAAAACTCAGGAGGAGTGAGATTGGTCCCTTGTAGTGCACAAGTGAAGTCATGTGCCCAGCCACTATCCAACACTGCCACTGTGCCCATAGGAAATCAGTGGGCATGCTGAGATGAACATTTCTCTGAAATTCAGAGAGCAGTTGATAGACCAGACCACAATGACAAATCCCACTACCACGTGTACTGATGTAGGGCAAAATGTCTCAAGGAGCTATTGGGAAAAGTGGTCTGCCATGCAGGGATTAAAAAGGAGCATTTTCCTTATTGAAGACAATATAGTTTAGTTTTGCTCCCTAGCTTTCAGGAAAACATGTTTTAAAGGTACTATTCCTTATTTTTCATTGTTTGGTAAGGTTATTCAGGGTGGAAACATCTTAACTAAGCTTAGAAATTGATGTATTTTGTCTCTTGAAATGTGATGGTCAACAGGAAAGCATAGTATATCTATAGTCTGCTGTTTCCTGCCTCTGGTCAACTCATTCATACTTTTTTTTTCCTTAAATAAAAATATGCTTTCTCTAATTACAAAAAAATTTTGACAATCAAAGATATTATTTTAAAAAAAGAGGAAAATAATGATCTTTTGTAATCCCACCATCTAGCAATAATCACAGTTAACATCTTCCAGATACTTTAATATGTGTACTCACATGTATAAGCCAGATGTGGACTAGGTCTCTCTGCTCCTTATTATCTAGATAAGATGACTTGGTCCTTCATTTCATTGCTTTCCTCATTTTTTTTGGCAAATTCCCAGAATCTCACATTCTAACGATCACCTGTGACTCTAACTTCCTGCTTCTTCTGAATTCCATTCTCCACACTTCAGCTTACAGCTGTTCCTTTATTTTCCTTTGGCCATAGACTCAAATGTGGAAATCAGGTGCTTTCCTTTAGTTGATAATAACAGCAAATCATCTATACCAAGATTTTTCAATGATTGTTGACTTCACTCCAGGATGTGAAGACCATTACCCCTGCATATTAGAAATTCTTTCCTTAGAATTCATTGGTCATAAGCCATGGTATCAGTCATGCATGTTCTTCCCTCTTCTCATTCTATTTTTGTTTTTACCTCTCATAAGAAAAAAGCATATTCTACACTTTTTTATCCTAAGTAAGCAATTCAGCTGTCTAAAGACAAACAACTTCAGGAATTCTGTTTCTATTCATGAAATCTCCCCCAAAGGTCTTATTGAGGGGACCAGAGTCATTGGTTGACAGATACTCACATTCCTGCATGTGGCATGGCGTTTTTACTGAGATATGGAGATATAATATATGGCAAAGACAAAGGGAGTGAAAAACAATACATTTCATATGGTAGAAATTCCCCAGGTGATATTTGGAAGAGATCTTTATGGGTCTTAGGCCTTTCTTTATTATCCGGGGGGAAAAAATGGGGAGTTGGAAAGAATTTAGAAAAGTTTCATTAACAGAGCAATTAGTGAACTGTTTGAGCCTCTAACTCAACCAGAAAGAGATGAGGCATAGGGTGCTTTACATTTCACAACAAGTTCCTCAAGAAACAGAATTAATTTGATATGTGTTTTCTTCAGCTGGGGAGATACAACAGATAGATGTCTGATTTTTCTTTGGAAAACTTGAAAACTAACATGGGCTAGATGCACAGGGCTAGGTCTGCTGCTCCCACGAAAAAGAAAGGTGGATGTTTCCAGATGGCCAAATGTGGCCTCAGAACCAGGAAATCTAGTCAATGTGGCCTAAGAGAATTTCCTAGGGCCTCACAGAGTCTCTGTCTAGTAGGCCACTGTGAGGAGAATGATTAATTAGAAGGAACACATGATAAAGTCAAGGGAAATACAAGCAAATGAGTCCAGTGGGGACCTCCAGAAAGGTCATCAGCGGTCACCCAGAGAAATCACAGTCCAGCCAGGATCCCAGAGTTTTGGGTCTTCAGGTCTTCAGCAAAACCAGTTAAGACATTTCTGCTCCTTTCTCTCTCCTCCTCTCCACTCCAGCCCCCACCAGATCCCTGAAAGGATTAGAAGGCACAGTTCCCAAAAAGGGGAGTGAGAAATCAGACTGGGGAATGAAGAACCAAGAACCACCAGGTTTTCCAGACCACTGCAAGCAAAGGATTTAAGTTATAGAAATAAGGGACGTTGTCTAAAATCAAGTTTTAAGTTTTGAATATTACATATGAAGAATGATTAAAAACAAGCAAACAAACAAAAATCCATGGGATTTCCTAAAGTTCCTTCTGTAGGTTTTTATTTTCCTTACCTAATGAAGTCTGAAGGAGCCCTGGAAGACAAAAGTAGGAATGCTAACTGATTGACTTCCCTGTGTGCATGAACTATTCTGTACCATTGTTTTGTAATAGTAATTAGAAATAAGTGTTAACAAGTATTAATAATTATTTCATGAATGACATTGAACTTTGTTGTTTTCACATTTCTCTCCATAAATTACACTGATATGATTACTTCATAAATTCTAAATATTTCCTTATCACAACTGTGATGTTACATGATCAAGATTTAAGTTCATGATTGGACATGTATCAAATTCACACCTATTTTCATGCCAACCTGTCACAAATGCATTAAAACACTTAAGTTGACTTTACGCTCCTAGGGGTCTTTTGTGTAGGGGTCTTTATACTGTAACTCTCTAAGGACAAAATTATTTTCCAGTTCTTGAGGTAGTGCTTCACCTCAGTCTTGGTTCTAAACTTAAAAATTTTGGAAATCCAAACTTCCCATACATTAGCAGCGACCTTTATGTGGTTTTTATGGCTTTGCGATTATGAGATAGAACCAGAAACACATCATTATCTGTATATTTTTCATAGATTACTTATACAGAATTGGGAAAACAAATTCAGTAGAACAAATTTTCCGACCTCTTGTTTTCCTTCTGAGAACAATGTGATTGTTTCTTCTGACCTCCCAACTTTAGAAACTATAATTAGGCTTGGTTCAGAATATGCAACTTTTACCTAAGTGAGGGGGGAGGGGGACTGCTAACCTCTAAAAGTTCTGATCTTGAATGGTGCAAGGAATAGGACTGCTATGAGGTCTCTGAGCTTTTGCTTTTAGGGAAATAAGAACATTAAGAAAAAATCTGAAGAAATATTTCAGAACAGGATTTCAATGAGCAGTAATCCCCTCTGTCTATATTTGGCTATGAAGGACCTTCCCATGAAATATAACTCCTAACTGGCTGTCACTTGTCATTTTCCCTGTGTTCAATATTCACCAACATAAAGGTCCTATTTTGCCAACTCCCAGCACTTAATTTTCATTCTTATTCAATTTACCATTTCTTTTAGAGTGAAAATAACACTCAATTGTCAAGGGGATTGAATGAATTGTAAATAACAAATGTTATCTTACTCCCTGGAACTTATCTCATGCTATGTTATGGATTTACCAGGTCTCACAAAATATCAAATATATGAGCTTTAAAGGGGAAAAGTCTCCATACTAGTATATGAAAAAATTCCTAAATTCCAGAAGGGTGAATGAACAGATGGATACGTTTGGGACATGTGTGTGTGTGTCATTTTTGTTTTACATTTCCTTGGCTCTGCGAGAGAACGCATTTTCTACACAGTATGGTAGCTGAAGTGAAGGATAATATTAAACTAAACCTTGAGACAAGAAATGAGAAGTAAATAGTTTAGCAAAAATGCAGGTCCATATGCTAATTTGAAACATTTAACTACTGAAATACAGATTTAAAACAACGTGGCCACAGATCAAGACAAAAAAGATAAATAGTGACTGGTGTTATAGAGAATATTTTTCTTAATTGGAGGTGTAGATGCTATTTCAATACATTCATGCATATAGATCCAGATTTATCCATTAAGAAAATTCGATGTTTCAGCAAACTTCCATACAAGTAAGTCTAGATTGGTGACTTTTCTCATTAGTGGTGATTTCTTCCCAAGAAAATAAAGCACTAAGTGGTTCTAATAATATGTAACACTGAACTATTTTACACTTTTCCACAACATAAAAATATTCTGGATATGTTGTAATGGCATAACAATATGTAAAAAATACCTGAGGAGAAAAAAATAATGAAGGGAATCTCCAGTTGACAGGAATGAAGAGTGAACTCTTGGTCAGAACAGACCTAACTCAGCAGCAGCCTGGTATTAGGTGGGGTGATTCAGACTTTGTGGGTGCCTTATGATTGACGGGTCTCTTGTTGATGGGAAGTATGGTCTTAAGCCCCAAGAATTATGGTACTTGAACTAAAACTGGCATTGACCCTAAGGGTTGCCCTCTCTGTAAAAAGACTCTCATAGAAATACCAAATGAATCAGCCTGAAAATTTTCAGGAAGCTTGCTCTTTACAAGGGGTTAAGGGAAATTAAAAAAATAAATGAATGACTAAGTCTTTGAGAAATTGAAACTAACCTGCCATACCCACAAGGTTGGCAGTCAAATTTAATCTACTAACTAGTGGAGAATTTCAACTTAGAAATCAACACAAAATATTTCCATAGCAGCATTATTTATGATAGCTAGGACATGAAAGCAGTTTAAAAGCTCATCAAGAAATTATTAGAACAAGAAGATGTGATTTATGAAAACCACAGAACATTATGCAGCTTCAAAAAAGGTGGCATGAAGGCATTTCAGCCAAAGAATTTAAATAATTATGTGCAACAAACTAAATCAGAATAATAAAAAACAAATACTAGGCTTTTTATTGGACAATTGGATAATTTAAAACACTTTTAAAGACTAGTGGTCATTAACAAACATCTTGAGGACTCTGAGGTTAAGAGTGAGGGGGAAACGAAAAGGACTAGAGGACACAGAAGATAGGGGAAGAAAACACAGAGCACTAGAGGCAGGGGTACAAATTTAAGGCAATCAATAAGGAGAACATGGTAGAGGTTAATCCCTTCTTAAGAATTAGAGTTGAGATACTTTACCAAAGTAAAATGGTTTTGCTCTTGCCCATTAGTGCTGAGTAGGGAAAAAAGAAATGCTGTGGGTTTTCTCTTCACTAATCCTTAGATAAGTGAGTAGACACACAATTCTACATACCACTTCAAGGGTCTGGGGTCACCATGTAATTCCAGGGGGGCATGTGGTGATTCATCCACTCAGCACCTGTGCAGAGACCTCGAGTAAAGATGACATCACATGGAGGTTTGGGTTGTGACTAACTATGTAAACATTGGGGGTCACTGTCTAGCTTCCTTATCAGCTTCTTCCACTTTTAACTGTAAACCAATTTTCAAGACTCCTAACCTCCCCAAGTTTCCTGTACCATATTTGTGAACCAGAGGTGAGACCTGCTTCATAGTAATGGAAAAGATTAAAAATAATACAAAAACAGTGAAGCTGCTACCAGACAAGGATTTTTTTCTTAGCTAAAGACACTGTGGAAAAACAAGGCTAAGTCTTTGCCTTCAAGAGCTTAGGTGTAGTGGGCTTAGGCTTTAAAAACTAGTAGTTCTTTTGACTTTTTATACTATCACAGTTTGATTTAGAGCTTGTCTTGATACCCAATGTCTAGTTAGGACTGTTTGCTCAATCAGCATTGTCCTTGGCAGGAATAAGGGATGGCAAAATTTCATGTAAAGAGAAAATATCCTCTTTTTAACCTTTGCTACAACATTGCAATATCCTTCAAATATCTCACAAAACTTCAGGACGAAAACAATAAGCATGGAAAGAGAGACACAATAATAAAATACATAGTAGCAAAGAAATTTCCAGAATAATGATATCAATTCTCAGTTATAGAAACTCTGTGAATGCTAAATTAGATTAAAATTAAAATGTCACTTAGACACAATATAGAGGCATTTTAGAACACCAAAGACAAGAGGAAGTTTTTAAGGACAGCTAGGAAAAAGAGAGATACTAAAATTATAGAATGATAATGAATTGAGAATGAACTTATCACCAATAACAGACATGAAGAAAATGGACTAATATTTTTTTAATTATTTATATATAAGTTTCACATCTTTGTGATCTCTGGGGTTCACCCTCCCTCCTGACTGTTCCTACCCTGTTCCCCTCCTCCCAAGTTGTGTACTTTAATTTGGCTGTTGGTTTGTTTTGACTTTTCTTCATGGCTTTTTGTTTATCTTTCTCATGTCCCATATAGTAGTAAAACCATTTGGTTTTTGTCTTTTACTTTTTGACTTTTTTCTGCTAATATGATTTCTTCTAAGTCCATCCATGTTATCATAAAATAGTCCAATTTGTCATTTTTAATTGATGAATACTATTCCATTGTGTATATATACCACATTTTTTTTTAATCTGGTCATCTATTTTCAGACATTTCGGTTGCTTCCATTGCTTCCATGCCCTTGCAATTATAAATAGTGCTGCAATAAACATCCAAGCACATGTGTCCCTATATTTTCAAAGTGTTGAAAACAACTATCTGTATAGGGTTCTAGGAATAATAATGAAACTGGATCTTCATGGTACCCAGAAGTCAAAGGCAAGTCAGCTTTGATGAGGCAGAGCTGTGAAGGCCTCAGCTGACCATTGTGAATGTTCCCCCTTCTCAAGCCTCAACAAGGCCCACCCTGGGGAGCCAATTGACATATGAACATGCCCTCACCTGAGTGTAGACTGTACTGACCTTTTCCCTGTTGTACATCTCATTCTACAATTCTAAATGGACCCATCAGGCATGAGGTAAATGGTTGATTCAGAAGCTTAGGATTAGAAACAGTCCAATCAGGTTTGTAGGGTGGAGCATATGGAGGGATGAGAGAAAGAGCCATTTGGATTCAGTCTGCAGCCACTGGGCTACCTTTGGAGAAGGATTTGAATTTGAGTCTCTGAAGAGAGAGAAGCATTGACCACTTCTGTGTGATTCAGTGGACCTCTGTGGATCTCCAGACGGCCATAGAACTTTGCAGAGGTTCAGCCACTACACCTGACCTACCTCTGACATCACCTGTAAGGAGCACCGCCAGGCTTGGCTGAGCATCTCAAAGAACTGACCACACCCTCTGGTTATTTCTTTAAACATGGAGTGTTATTTCTTTAAATATGCATGATGAAATAATGATTTTATAATATTGAATTAGAAAACAAATGGATCTGGAATGAAGAATAAGTTGGAAAAAGCAATGGGGGAGCAAATGATTGCTAAAATATGGTGTTTAAAAACACTGTTAAAATATTTTTAATGTTATTTGTCTTTGTCTTATTTTTATTTTTATTAATTATATATATATATATATTTTCTTATATGGTTGCATACCCCATAGTTCTCCCACCACCATATCACCTGTGAAATATCACCATGATCCCTTGTGCTCATCTCTCCTATCTTGCCCTCCCTTCCTTGTATGCTTGTGATAATAATACCTGAAAAAAAATTAAAACTATTTTATTTCTTTATTAATCATTTTGCTGTTTACATGTTTGTGTGTGTGCGTGTATATATGTATGTATATAAATATTTTTGTCTCCTACATCTCTCTTCTTACCTGCTTGCCCCAGTACTGTTGTTAGTTTGCCTTTTTCTTGGCCTTTTGCTTGTTCCTATATCCCATCTATAGCTGAGACCATATGATTTCTATCATTTTCTTTGACTTATTTTTGCTAATATTATTCCTTCTAGGCCTATCCATCCATGTTTTCACAAATGCTTCGTATTTGTGGGTTTTGATTGCAGAATAATATTCTGTACCACACCTTTTTCAACCATTCATCAGTTATGGGGCATTTGGGTTGTTTTCATGCCCTGAGTATTATAAACAGTGCTGTGATAACCATTCAAGTAAAGGTGTCTTTTTGGATTAGTGTTTTGATGTCCTTTGAGTATATTCCCAGAAGTGAGATTGCTGGATTGAATGGTAATTTTATTTTCAGTAGTTTGAGGGTCCTCTACACAGCTTTCCATAGTGACTGGGCCAGTTTGCATTCCCACCAGCAGTGTATGAGTGTTCTTTTCTCTTTGCATCCACAGCAGCATTTGTTGTTGCCTTTTTTTTTTTTTTTTTTTTTTTTTTTTTTTTTTTTTTTTTTTTTTTTTTTTTTTTTTTTTTTTTTTTTTTTTTTTTTTTTTTTTTTTTTTTTTTTTTTTTTTTTTTTTTTTTTTTTTTTTTTTTTGATATGGCTATTCTCACTGGTATAAGATGGTAACTTTTTGTGGTTTTGATTTACATTTCCCTGATTATTAGTGATGTCAAGGATTTTTTCATATTCTGATTGGCCATTTGTATTTCTCTTTGGAAAAGTGTATTTTCAGTTCTCTCATTTTTTCTTTATTTTTGCTAAGCTGTGTGAGTTCTTTGAGTATCTTTGTTGTTAGATACTCATTATTACTTGTCTGGAGGGCAAAAAACATGTTTTTCCCATCAGGTTGGGTTTATTTTTGTTTTGGTTATTGTCTCTTGCTGTACAGAAGTTTTTTAATTCATGTAGTCCTAACTTTTATATTTTTCTTCATTTTTTTAAGCAGCTGTAGATGTGTCTTGAAAGAAATTTTTGAAGTGTAAGTCTTGGAGTGTTTTGCCCATATTTTCCACTATGTATTTTATGGTTTCTGGTCTTACAGTCAGGTCTTTTATTCATTTTGAGTTGGTTTTTGTACATAGTGTGAGAGAATTATCTATGATCATTTATCAAAATATTTTAAAAGAGACTGAAGATGAGTGATGCTCCATAGAATATATTTTGAGTTCCTTTTAATATTTGAGTCAAATGGGAAAACATTGATTTGTTGCACTAACGACACATTAAAATTTTAAGATAAGCCCATAAAAGTATAAATATGATTTTACCTCAATAGGGAAGGAAATATATAAGAAAATAAAAACAAAATAGACAATTTAATTTTTCCATAAGTCAGTATTCATTGTAGATCATTTAATACAGATTCCCAAATTAAATTTTATTTTGACAATTCAATTTTTCTGTCATGTTAGCTATCATTGCTGCTCACATGTTAACTATTATTGCTGCTCTTTTTCTCAATGTGGACTCCTCTTGGGTTTTGCTTTGTTTGCTCCTGAGGAATGATACATGATATAGAATTTGTTATGACCAATATTACATAAGAAGTTGAAGTGTGCCACATGGGATGGAAATAACACTCAGTGCATGTTATATCGCATTTCACTTTTTTTCTCTTACACTGTTGATACTACAGTGAATAAACTGCTCTGGATACCATAGTAGAAGAAACTGGAGCAGACCTTCTGCATGGCTGTGAGGGACATGCAGTTGAGTGAATGATTTTTTTGAAAATTGTGTTGAAAATTAAGTTGTTGAAATATTAGAGCTTCTAATTACTGTAGTGTAGCATAGCCCATTCTCATGCATATATACAGGGGTAATATGTATAATACAAAAAATACACTTTGAGAGTAAAGGAATGAGAAAAGAGACACAGAAAGCATTAAATAAAAAAACCAACATATTAATATTGGCATTAAGCAAAATCATCTAAGATAAAACTTATAAAAGATAAAACAGAATATGTATATATGTATGTATGTATATATATGTAAAAGCAACAATCTGCTAGGGAGATAAGAAAACTGAATCTATACATTCAACATCACAGCCCCAAAATATATAGACTCAAAATAGACAAAAGCATTATGTGGAAATGTAGCTGTGTCCACCAAAAAAAAAAAAAAAAAGTCAGTTCTTATAATCCTGCTTCCCTTTGTCAGACAGGGTAGGTAACTGTCACAGTAGCTAGGTAACAGCATGCGAAGGGCAATAGCCAACAGGATTTAGAGGGAAAGAATTAGTTTTTTTCCCTAATGAAAAGCAAAAAACCTCTTTCAAGTCCACCCTGTCTTTGAATCTTTGAATTGAATTTTGGGAGAAAGTGACTATGGAAATAAAAATAGTTATTTTCCTTCAGAACTTTTCTTATACAATGTTTCATAAAACCTCACTTTTTATTTGAGTGTTAAAATAATCCAAAACATCCTAAAAATATAAAGGTGAATGTGTTTTAATAGTTAGTACTACACAAGAATATCTTCTGGCAATCACAATGGCATGGTACTAGTGAAGGACAAATTTATTAATGAAAGACAATATATAGATAGTAAACTTCATACATGGTAGAAGTGTATTACAAGTAAGTGGAGACAGAACATGCTATTAAATGATACTTGAAAAAACTCTATTTGGAAAATAGTAGTCAGTGTCCTACCTCTGCTATATAGAAAATTACATTCCAAGAGAATTAACAACAAAAATATGTAGAGTAAAATTTAACAGTACTTTTCACATAATGTATATTTTATACCTGTTAAAATTATGTATGTCAAAACAAAATTATGAAGTTGTTTAAAAATTGATTGTATTGGAATATTTTTTAAATTTGGGTAACAAAACTTTCCCCTAAACAAGAAACATAAACCACACATTGTAAAAACAATGAGCTAGATAAATCTAACTGTTTTGAGATTAAATTCTTCTATTTAACAAAAGGCAATCCAAAAATGAAAAAAGCAAGCCACAGACAAGAGGGAGTGTTCATTGCATTTATTTTATTCTCTCACCACTAATCCGTTTTGCCCTTTTCTCCCTTCCTTCCCTCTTAACCTCAGAAACCTCATTACATTTACTAATAATGTTAAGTAGTTTTAAAAAGTAATTTAGTTTGTTAGATCTTCCACTATGTAAATATCCAATACTCATCTTTGTCATTAGTACTTCTTTAGGCTTGTAAAATTCCCTCAAATTACCTTTCATTTTGATGTAAATGTCAATATCTCATCTTTCCATAAGGATGAACAATAATGTAATTTATATATATATATATTTATATAGAGAGAGCTAGAAATATATATATATATGGGCAATCAATAAAAAAGTAAATTTAAAAAATGAATGGTATTCTGTAGTATGAACATGCTATCTTCTTGTATCTATCATTGGGCATTTAGGTTTTGTCCATGTCCTAGTATTTGTAAATAGTGCTATAGAAAACATTGTAGACTATTTATTTATTTATTTATTTATTTATTTATTTATTTTTATTTATTTGTAGTGGGGTGGAGCTGCTAGGTCATACAGCACACAGTATTTCCATTTATAGTTTCTAAAGATAAATTCAGATACTTTTCAAAGTGATTGCACCAAGTTTACATTCTACCAACAGTACAATAGGGTTCCTCATCCTCCACATTCCACTTAGTGCTGGAAGTCTTTATAGTATGTACCATTATTAGATATCTGGTATTAACCTGCATCTCTTTTATTACAAGAAATGATGAATATTTTTTCTTGTATCTATTGGCCTGTTGGATATCCTCTTTAGTGAATTTTATTTTCTGATCTGCTGTCAATTTATTCATTGTGTTGTTTGCTTCTTATTGCTGAATTCTCTACTTTTGAATGTATCTTGGTTATTCAACTGTTTTTGGTTGTGTAATATGTAAATGTGTTTCCCCATTCAGTAGTGTGCTTCTTAGTCTATTTGATACAGGTTAGTGATGCAGTTGAAAATTGTATGGACTCCAAAATGCCGTGGTGGGGAAGGTCTGAGAGAAAGACCCCATGAGAAGAAGTAGGAAGGGCCAAAAGGTGCATAGAAAGGGGGGATAGAGATAGGAGAAAAAGGAAGACTAGAATGGTGGACAATAGAGGAGGCCCACGTGGCCAGGATGGGTGGGAAGCCCCTTCAAAGAGTAAGTTGGTGGTGGAGAGAAGCCATAGTGAGAGAGTGACTGGGAGAGAGGTAGCTGGTATGGATTTAGATGCCAGAATGGCAGGCCCGGGTTGACCAAGGGCTGCTGAGAGTAGGCTTGGTGAATTTGAACAGATGCTGCTGAAAGCAAACCTGTAAAGTGTGTGGAGTCACAGCAAGGTGGTATGGAAGCTAGAGGCAAAGCTGGGACCTGGGAAAGCCAGGGATTTTGGAAAGCTGTTTGCATCACCATTTGTTGGAAAAGTCTGAAGAGCCTTGGAGAAGTAGAGCAGCTCAAAACATTGGAGGGAGAAGAAGCAAAGAGAAGCTGGAAAAGAAAGACTTGACTTTGCAAGGTGCTTGCCTCAGGTTTGGAGGGACCAAAGGGCATCATTTTGGACATGTGTTTGGGACCTTCAGACTAAACGGTACTTGGGATAAAATAACTGGCCACTTGTGGCAGTAAGGAGTTTTCATTTTCCTCATTAATTTTCCTTATAAATAAAACTGTGTTGTTTAAATTGCATTTGACTGGGAAGTGCTATGTGCAGGTGATGAGAACCTGGTAAGAATCTGGGTGGCAGAAGCTACATTTTCAAAACGCCATTAATTAATTAATTAATTAATTAATTAATTAATTAATTAATGTATTTAGTTAGTTAGTTAGTTATTTTAAGTAATGGACATTTATTCTTTTTTTAAAAATTTTTAATTTATTTATATATATTTCACATCATTTCAGTAATGCCATTATTTTTTTCCTGTGACTTGTTGGTTTGTGGCCTTCTGCCCCATTTTTAACTTGATTTCATATTTACATTATATTTCACTATGGAAAATCTTTTTAATTTGTGGTAATCCCAATTGGTTTGTATTTACTTTGGTTTTCCTTTTCATAAAGATCAAATCTTTAGAATCATCTTCATTATTAATATAATGTAATATATCAGCAATATGTTCTAGATATTTCATTATTGCACATTATTTACCTAGGTCTTTAATTCATTTGAAATTTATGTTTGTGCACGGAGTGAGCCAAAATCTTTATTTTATATGAGAGCTTCCAGTTTTGCCAGCATCATTTGTTAAAGAAACTGCTTTTTCTATTGTTTTATCATGGCTGCTTTATCATAAATTTAATATTGATATGTACCTGGTTTTAGTTCTGAGGTATCAATTCTGTTTAACTGATCTCTGTGTCCATTTTTATATCAATATCATTTTTAAAAATTATCATTCATTCTCTCCAACCATGATTATAGAATGTTTATTTCCTTATGTCAGAATCTATATCCAATCTAAATTTTTTAATAGTGACCACCTAGTTAGGTTAATTTTAAATATTTGATTCTTTTTGAAGTGATTATAAATGAAATGATTTTAATTTCTTAAAAATATATAATGATAGTTTCTGACTTGGATTCCTTTTATTTCCTCTTCTCTGATGGCTTTAACTAAAAATCTCTAATAGTAAATTAAATAGATAGAAAAGTGTGGACACATTTATCTTCTTCCTGATCTTAAAGAAAATATACTCTGTTTTTCACCTTTTTGAGCAATATATTGCCTCGTGGTTTGTAATATACGGCCTTTAATATAGTGAACTTGGTTCTTTTGATTCCTAATTGTTTAGGATTGTTTAAATAGGTACCACATATTATCAAATGCTTGTCTTTGTTGGAAAGATGGGTTTCTTATAAATAGCAAAGGGTTGAATTTTGTTTTGTAATCAATTCAGTCACTATAGAGTGTTTCTAACTGGTAAATTTGAACTGCTGACATTTAATATGATTATTTAGGTATAGATACTCATTGTCATTTTTGTTTTTATTCTGTTGGCTTTGTCCTTATCATTTAGTCTTTGGATTCTTCCTTTTATGTGTTGTTTAGCTTCTATTTCCATTACCTTATATATTAATTCTTTTTGATAGTTCTATAGATGTTAGCAATATTTATGTTGCTCTTTGGATGGCCTGGTTTCAAACTTATTTTGATGGGTCATATTTTATTCTACAATTCTTCATGTTGTATGAAGATGTCTATTATATGTACATACGTCCTTCTATTGTTTCATTATAACACTTTCAACATGTTTTCTCATGTGTGGCTTGAAATTGATAGCATATTTTAGCTTTTGTTTTTCAGTGATGCTCTTTATCTTTTCTCTGATAATCTTTCAGGTAAAGGATTCTAAACTGGCCATTTATGTATTTATTTATTTGTTTATTTATTTGAGTACTTTAAATATCTTCTGATATTCTCTTCTGTGAAGTTACTACTAAAAAGTTTACAGATAGCCATTTGGCACTCTCTCATAGGTTAATTGATTTTTTTTTCCAAGTTTTTAATTTTCTTCCTTTGTCATTAACTTTCAACAAGATCATTATAAAGTGTCTTGAATCTGTTTCTCTGGTATTATTTTGCTTGGAGCTCTTCTGGTTCCTTGAATCAGAATTCCTGGTTTATTTGCCAGTTTGAGATAGTTCTTAGTAACTATTTCTTAAAGCAATTTTTTGTATATCTTTTTCTTTTCCTTCTTGGACTCCCATGAGAATCCTTTAGATTATTCTAAAGGGTTTTTACACTACTTTCATTTTTTAATTACTTTGTTCTCTTTCTTGTTCTATTTTTGTATCCACCAGTATTATGCTACTGGGCTTTTAATTCTCTCCATTACTTGCATTGGTCTATTGCCAAGGCCCTTTCCTGTACATTTTTAAATTTGGTATTTTTTAAAACCAGTAACTTTAATTGTGGAAGTCTGATATTTTCTCAGTGTTTATTCTGTCCTGCTTTCATCATCCATCTTTAGAATAATTATGCTAAACCTCTTTTAAAGCATATTTTGCAGTTCTGTTGGATTAAAAGTTCTCTCAGTACTTTTTGTTTATTTGTGTTTTGTCCCAGTATTTCTTATACACTCTTCTATCTCTCCACTTTTAGTTTTTATGGGTAGTAGTAACGATAGACTTTCAGGCTGCTCATTTTGAACCGGTTCAGATGACTGGAAAACTGGTACTACTAGCGGGTTAATAGGTAGAAAGGAACGAAGGCAATAGGACATCGAAGAGTCACTTTCAGGTCACTTCAAAGATTTAAGTTTCTAGAGGTGTATGGTGGGGATTCAGATTGATTCCTTCTCCTAGACAAATCCTTGACCTAAATATCTCATATAGTTTTGTATCAGACTAAAATTCTAGGCTATGTTTTAGACCAACGTGAAATGCTGGGTGAAGACTGTACTTGAGACAGGGTTTCAAGTGAGAATTGATATCTTTGCTTTTCCAGTACAGAATCTTACCTTCAGGTAAAAACTTTGCTTGCATTTGTTATTGAGACCCAGGTGCTTAAACTTTGGTTAGTAAAAGCATTCATTTGTTATACTGATTTTGGCTTAGGGTGGAATTAACACAGATGTTTCAAATATCACAACCTCAGAATACAAATAAACTCTCCTATGAGGAAACACAGGTGCTATAACATGGTTTTCTTGGTTGATTCAGACATTCACTGGTCTATATTGGGAGGCTCAGACTTAAGCCAGTAATCATCAATCTGTTATGTCCTTTGTACTTCTTTTATAGTGCATTCGTTATCCTAGACAACTCTGTTATCCCCTTAATCAGCACACTCCTGATTCTTGATGTGGATATGTGCCCCTGAGTCAACAACTATAGGGGTCTCCTAAAGTCCCTCCTTTTCATATGCTGTATTGCCCAATATCATTGCACTCACCATTCAATTATGGCCTTCCCTGCCTTTTCTGTCATATGTTTGCTTCTAATGCACGCATGATCATCTTTCAGGTTTCAGGTTGTTGACTTTGGTCTGCTGTAATTCAGTTGGAAATACATGGAAGGAGGCAAGCCTGGCATCTTCACTATGTATTTACTTAAGTATTAAAACATAAAACTTTTGATGGGAAAGATATAAATATCTCAAGATTGTGGTTAAGTCTGGGGTGAAAGGAAAAGGAACAGTAAGAGCAATTCAAATATACCTGTAGCATTTCTTTCTTAAAACAATGAAACAGTTCTGAAATATGTCAAATATCAGCATTTATTCATTCTAACCAAATGTCAGCATTTATTCAATTTAAGGCTAGGTATATTTACATGTCATATAGTATTTTTATCATGTTTGAAACGTAATTGTTTTGTGTTTGGATTGTAATCAATGAATATCTTAAATAAAATATGACTGACAAGTTGGAAAAGAAAAAGCTAAAGAGAAAGTTACCATTAAAGCTAAAAAATGATGTATACATCTTGGTGAGAAAGAAGACATAGATTGTTTTAAGATGGAAAGAAGAGGGGAGAATTTGCATTAAGGCATAAATCGGAGTCACTTACATATTTATAGTTTTGGGGAAGTCTTATTGCCATGGTGTTAAAGACTCAAGGAGTGCCAAGCTCAGGTACTCTGAACAGGTTTGCATTTGTGTCTGGGAGCAGGTGGCAGCAAAGGAAGTGGGTTCCAGTGGAGGGGGAAGTGATTGGGATCATTGAGAGCTGTTTCCTCTGTAAATCAGAGCATATCCTACAAGCCCATGCTCTGGGCTCAATGACCTCAAGAAGTAACAGCCTTCAGTCTCTGTGTGCTGTGGACTTGGCCTGGACTCCCCTGGTCTGACTGGGTTTCATGGCTCCTGATCTGTGCAGTAGATACCACTCAACCCTCAAAAAGGCCCTATTCTTGGTTTGATGTTCCAGTGTCTCTCTCTTGAACAGGGGGTCTATATATTCATTTTGCACTGTACCCCTCACATCTCTCAGCCAGTCCTATTTGTGGCCCCATCAGAGAGGCAACAGCCGGGTATGTTCCTTTGTCTTCACGTCCCAGCACTTAAACAATTCTCACCTCCCACACTCCCAATACTCAAATGTTATCTCCCATTAATATTACTTGCCAGCCACTACAGACATCTGTGCTGGCTGCCTCTATTATATAGCTTTCATCTTGCTGGTACATCTATGAAAAACTAAAGACTTCCTAGGTGAAAAGTGTCCTCTGCCCATCAAAGTCTGGGAAACTTTATGTGTCCAGGGAAGAAGACTATATTTGTCTTGATAATAATTCTATTTATATTCAGCAAAACTAACAGCACCACTTAAACATGTAGTAAGAGATACACTGATGGTATTTTAATATTATGCGCACACATAGGCAGAGAGTTTTTTGTAGTTGTAATCCATCTAACAGGCACCTGCCATTCATGGCTTCTATAGCAGCTAAGAATCTAAGAATCATCTAGCAGCTAAGAAGCTAAGTATCTAAGAATCCAAGAATCATCTTATTCTTAGATTTTACACTTTAGAAAGCATATAAAAACAATAGGATAATATACTTAATAGTGTTTCTAGTATATCCTCTAGACACAATGTTATTTGAATCTAGGTAGAGAATCCAGACACATGGTTCATTCATATATCACTTTTAGTAGCTGAAGCAATCTGGAAATGAATTCAAAGCCTTCTGCCTAGGACCTCAATAGTTGATCCTCCAAAATCTCCAGGCCTCATCCTGTGTCTTTCCTTTCCACAGACTTTTTTGAATTTTCAAGACAAGAATCCCAAGAAAATTAGTCCTTTGGGCACACTTTGAGTGGAAGGGCTTGTGAGGGAATAGACCTTCCTTGGGACAGGGATGCAATCTGTCACCAACTCTGGCTACTGCATACCCAGCAGTTCCATGGTGTCTCTGAGTAGAAAAATGGTAGCCCCTCTGACTAGGTTTCATGCTTATGCTATTTTGGGGTGAAGGGGCGATTCCCCTTTAAAAAGACTCATTAATTCCCGGACATGCAGATTCTGTGGTTTTAAAAATCATGTTTGGAATGGAAAGGACAAATATGCAGGAAGTTTGTACATCCGTTTTATACATACTGCAATCTGTGGTTATGAGAGAATCAAAGGTATTCAGGGCAATGACATTCTCATTCATGGCATTCCACTTGACTCCTGGGGAATATAAACCAGTCGTCTCCAGTAAAAGAATCTTAATCTTCCATTAGGAAAACATTAGGATAAAACAGACACAACAGGGACATACTTGATTTTTCAGTGTCATCTAGGGACCACAAAGAGTCCATGATATGGAAAACTTTCAAATTCTTCTTTGGTCTACTTAGTAGTCACCACCTTATCACAGCATTGTGGGATTTCTAGAGTCCAAACTGCAGATGCCATCTCATTGCCTTCTGCCATTAACCTCTTCAACTCTTACTTTCCACATCTGTAAAATGGGGTGACATTGAAATCATCTTCATAAGGTTTTAGGGATTAGATGAGATCTGCATGAAAAATGCTTCTTGATGTGTATGGCACACAGGACATTTTGGTGGGAAATGAGGATGACTATTAGCACGAAGGCCTAATGGTCAAGTAGGACCTCTCTTGTTGGACCCCACCTTCTGTCACTAGATTCAGTGCAAGGGGATTGTAAGTGGTAAAAAGCCTAGCAGTTAATGAAAAGAAATTTTGCTTCAGTTTATTTGTGACTGAAATCTTGAGTACATGGGGGAAACAAGCATGTATTAAGGTACAGACTAAATTTGAGAAAGCCCTCAAGAAATGAAAACACAGAATTTACTGTTTCTGCTGAACACCAAGTAATCCCTGAGAGAAATGCAGCCATCACTGTCACCCAGGTTTGCTAGAATGGAAAGCATCATGTCTAAGCAGTTCAGCTCTCCTGCTGGTGAACCATTGGGGCCAGCTTGCTCCAACTAATGTTTCACACATGTCTCTTCCCGTGGGTTTGCCAGTTCTCACCTATAAACATGGCACTTTGGGCAAGTCTCCCTTGCGGGCTTGTTGAAGGTTTAAATGTTCAGATCTCAACAGCATTAGTGAATCCTTTTTACTATGACCCAGAGAAGAGCTATGTTAGGGGACAAGGTGGCACCACAATCATATTTTTGGCATGCCTTTCAGACAATGGATCAAAGGTTTAGCATTTCTGAACAGTAAGCCTTTGTTCTAGTCCTCCTCCCTTGGGATCCACAGCAATGTGGGAGTCTTCCCCAGAACTTTTCAGGTGGCCAGCTTCCATGCCCCGAAAACTCAGTCATCTGAAGGCTCCTCTGACTTGAGCATTAGTCACCCAGTTGTAAATGTGACCTTCTAGGAGGGCAGTGCTACTCCTTTGCACAGATGATGAGGCCCCAGAGATACACATTTGTGTCTCCTAGAAAGTTCCTAGTAACATATTAATCAGATCACCCCCTAGATCAAAGTGGAGAGCTGACTTCTTAGAAACCCAATAGAATCTCTTAAATAAATACAGGTAGGTCACACACTCCACCCATGCGGTTCATATACTGATATTAGCTAAAGTCCAAAGGTTACTTTAGGGTTCACTGTTGGTATTCTGTGAATGTTGTCAATGCATAGTTTTGTATCCACAATTACACTATCACACAGAATAGTTTCACTGCCATAAAAATCTTGTTGTCTGGCCCTCTCTTTAGGGTTGATGAGGGGCATCATTTAATGAGACCCTAGGCTCAGCAAGGCAACTGAGAATTTGAATAACATGACTGTGCTCCTGGGTGGTGGCTCCAGCTACCCCCTTCAGTCCCTCTCAACATGAACCCAGCAGATTCTCTGCTTATCTGCCCCACAGGCTGGCTGATGAGTTGTGGAGCCAGCCCTTGTGCATTGAGGTCATGGCTCAGCCCTGCACCTTGCTGATTTTCTCTTTTGCCACTGGCTGCCTGCTAGGTTAACTCATTCTATCCCTTTAGCCAGTAGAGGACTGAGGTACACAATGAACACAGATCAAAGCTGATATTCATTCTGCCTGAACCTTTTTGGTTGTTGTCTTCATATTGCTGAGGTGGCAAGATTCCTGAAATACATCTTTGACTACTTAGTGCTACAAAGATAGCCTCCTGGGAGCCAATAAAAGGAATAACACCATTGCTCTTTTATGCTTTCACACGACCACTTCCATAACAAGTTGTCCAATCCAACAGTAAGTGATCTGGCCTCTCATCAAGGAGCTCTCAGGCCTTCATTTCTGCTATAACATGCAGAAACCACATACAGGTGTGCATGCTCATGCTTTCACAGGTACACAGGGATCATCCCTGTGTACTCTCAGAGCACTTAATGCTCTGAGAGTCATGTCTGAACCCAAAGGTGAAAGACTCACTACTCTAGACTCCAGCTTTGGCTGAGAGTGTTCACACTTCATCATCTACATATTTAGAAGATATGTATATGAATAATTGTAGTTCAATGTCTTAGAAAAATAAAATTACCCAGCAAACCAGTGACATTGTGAATTTTTACAATTTAAACTAAATTATTTTAAAATATTGGTTTAAATATATCACTCAAATAATTATGCAGATGGTATAAATATACTCACATAACAGAAAGTCAGGAAGAAGGTAAATTGATATTCTGGAACTCCTTTCAACTACTAGAGCTTCCCTGTGATTTCACATACCACAACCACCCTGAGTCTCATCTCATGAGACTCCCCTGCCCCCCATGCTGAGGGTCCTGTCCTCTGTCCCCTGGGTTGTCTACCTCACACTCACACCGAGTCATCTCTTAGACTCAGATCTGGTCAATTCCTCTTTGAATCATTTTGACCTCCAGGAAATGCAGTTCCTAGTTCTCAGTGCCCTTCAGCACAGATGTAGGCTCGTTTCATATCTCCTTCAACAGTGAGTGAACATCTTTCTTGGATGCTTATTTTCTCTGAAGATGGAAAACTTCAAAGAAGATTCAGATTGCATCTTTACTTGTTGACTTGTCTGGTGCCAGGTTCAATATAGATGTCACAAAAAGTCTGTGGAATGAATAAATGAATAACTGATTGAATGAATGAATAAATGAACATATAATGAATGAAAAGTTTATATGTTGACATCATTGGAAGAATAATCAAATTAAGACCTTTTCTAGAAAAATTTTGTATCTATCAAAACCTTTGTGACAATTTAATTCAGTTTTTTTTTGTTTTTTTTTTTTTTTACATTAGGAAAATGTGTTTAAGATAATGCTATTATGAGACCTGGGTTTTGAACCTGGCTCTGACACATGTTTTTGGTGACCTCAAGCAAGTTGCTTTGCAAATTTTCACATTTTTGACAACTGGAAGTAGCAACAACAACAATTCATAGTGAAAAGATTTTAAAGGCCCATATATATATATATATGTAAATATATAAAATGTTATATATATATAAAACATTAATATAGTACTGGACACATGGGAAGAGCTTGGAAAACTTAGCCACTTAGTTTTTTTCTTATCCTTCATGTTTTCATATTTTTCCATAGAGGATAGTGGTTCTAATATACTGTATGTATCATTATTTAACGTTGCCAATAGATGCATTACATATTAGCCTCACATCTCCATCTGTGTCAGCATTTTCTTGTTTACTCCATTGATAACAGCCTATTGACCTTTATTTTTTTTCCAAGTGTCTTGACTTCCCTAGATAGTCTACTACCACATTCCCTCTTTTTCCTACAAATATCTTTTTGCTATGATCTAATATCTAATTTTCTACCCCTACTTTACTTCTTGCCAAACTTTTCCTCTGTCTCCTCCTGTAAGGATTCAACTCCAAGTTTTATCTCTAATGTTTCTGATGATCTTCTACTTGCCACATTGGATGAACTTTATCTATGGAAGTCTTTGATAGCACTTATTTATTATCTGTTCAATCCGTCCAACTCTCCTTTTTCTTAGTTCCTATACTTTACCCTCTTATACTGCCAATCAATGTCTTTGTTTTCTCTAACTCTCTTCTGCCTTTTGCATCATCTACAAAAGTAGGTTCTATGTATATCCACATTTCTCATCTCGCACCTGCCCTGAACAAAGCTCTCTCACTCATTCCTCAGCAGTTTGCTCATGTGCCTACATCTTTCTCTGAACTCTTCAAATGCCCAAGTTCTTCTTTCTAGCTAATCCACTCCTATATGGACTTCAGCATATTGACCCTTTTCTTTGTTCCTGATCAAACCTTGTCTGCTTTAACCTTGAGTTTTAAAGGCAGACAGAGATGTGTAGCCATATTTACTTTTTGTAAATTTGAACAAACAACTTTGTCTCTCAACATCTCAGTTCCTCAACTAGAACTGAATAAAGGAACGGTTAATTCTCTAAGATCAGATCCCCACATGTATGTGTGTGTCAATGAATGAAGATCAAACATGGAAAATTTGGACCATTAAAGAAGTCCCCATGTTCTAAGCTATCTATTTTACCTTGTAATGTATGTACTTATCTCATCAGTCTTCTTTCATCTGTCTTGACCCTGTGAAGCACAATCATTTTTATCTACAAAATTACTCCCTCCCACATTCTTTACTTCCATTGATCTATTCATATGTTGTCTTTCTCTATGTTGTGAGTTGCTGAGCACATACTGAATAGCTGAATTCCCACACCCAGAGTTTAACAACAACGGTTCAAGCAGACATTCAACAAACTTGAGGCAAATTGCATTCAATTAACTGGAGTGTAGATTTTTAAAGCTAAAACATCACAGTATGTTTCAGTATGGTTCTAGAAAGCAAATAGTAAGGTCTCTGGCTTTGGAAATTTTCAGTTTCAAAGTGTTGAATTGTAAAACAAGTATATGAGTTTACTGACATGGAAACATGGCTACTTTCTTTTTTTCTTCTTATATAATTTAATATTTATTTATTATTTATGATATTATTTATTTTATTTTACATTGTTATCTACTCTGGGATTCTCCCACCACCTTATTACCCATGAATCCTTGTATTAGTCTTTGTTATTTATGGCAATATGGATGAAGCTAGTAGAAATAATCCAGAAAGAAAAAGAGAAATATTGGACGGTCTCACATGAGGGCTAATTTCTTAACTAACCAGTGGTCATTCGCTAGCAAAAGGGCTATTTCAAGTATATACAGAGAAGCCTTTGGACCAATCTTGGAGTTCTTGGCAAATCTCTCTGCAGGTCTTTCCTTCTAACATGTAAACAGTGGAAATATCTTAGTTATCAGTTCACCATCGTATATGCACTTATTATTACTTTTTGGAAAGGTAGGTCAGAGTCTCCCTCCAACTTTTCTTGAGAAAAGCTGAAAAAATGGAAACTTTTTAAATAATTGATTTAGCTTCCCTGAAGCTCCTGGTTCTTGGCAGGTCAGATATTGGAAACTGCAATATGATTCCTTTTTCTGTTGTGTTTTCAACATTTGGTTCTTAATCCACATAAAAGTCCAGTTGCTAGGAGGGAATGCTGTTGTGTCACTGAGAACACAGTAAAGGAAAAGAATCACCTTATAACACACACACACACACACACACACACACACACACACACACACACACACACACACCCTGCAAGACAGGCAACTGAGTCTTTTCCTTCCTATATTTCTCTTCCAAAAAAGACAGAATTGGGAGGCAAGGGACTGAATATGAGAAGGTCTTGAGAAGGATGCTGCATGGTCACCAGGATGCCTGCCTATTTCTATGAAAGGCAGAAGAGAGGGAGAGAGAGAGAGAGAGAGAGAGAGAGAGAGAGAGAGAGAGAGAGAGAGAGAGAGGTTCATCTCCCTTTCTTTTTCAGAGTTTTTTCAGCTCTTTTTCAGAGCTGCTTCAGGATTATGATTGGGGAACCAACTGCAGACTCTCCAGTGATGTCCTCTGTGTTATATTTTCCTTCTTTCTTCACCAGTACCAATCTTCTAGGCGTAAACTGAGACTCTGAGATATTAGCCCTCAATATGATGCTTTGGCTAAAAACTGAAAGGAGGGTTCTTATCTGTGATATCCAGGAGATGCTCCCTAGGTCTATCCAAGTATGGGGTGTGAGGCTGCTCTGAAAACAGCAGGGAGTCATATTTAACTCATTGGTTTTATATCCAACTCCTCTGTGGTCAATACAGGTTTCAGAAAGGGGAGGGAGATGAGTCGCCTCCCAGCAGTGGGGGAGTCCCATGCTGTGTTGTGTGATGATTTCATAACCCCCCCATACTGAATTCCCCTAAAGCTGGCCACAGACAGAACAGATGAATCAAGAGGTTTAAATCTCTGCCTCCCTGACCATATCTCATAATTTCCATAAGAGGGAATATGGAACATGTCTTCAGATTCTTCATCAGCAAACTGAAAACAGTAAAAGTGAATGGATATGAACCTATGGTACATGTAGAGCAGAGCCATTAAACAGAGTACTCTAACATTCATAATTACTGTTTTATTGCTTATACATATTGCATCAGTTTATTTCTCATCTATCATTTCACAGACTTCTCTATTGGCAACTCTTTCTTTAGCACAGACCTCTTTTCTACGTCAAAGTCTCCTATGACTTGTGTATCAGAGTGAGGGCCCCCCACTACTGTCTTCCCAGTTCTCTAGCAAGTATTTAACATTTCATGTCAGCTTCTTAGCATCCCCTGGGTGAGTGACACCAAGCAGGGCTTCTGGGAACTCAGGCTATTGGCTGGAAATGAGAAAAATCATGTGTGTGTGTGTGTGTGTGTGTGTGTGTATAAGAATGAGATGGAAGAAGGTAGGGGTTTAGGTGGGGTGTTCAATTTCTAGAGAAAGGATCCTTAGAAGAAGAGATCACAGTGGGATGATCAGAACACACATGGGGAGATAGCTGCAGACTGAGAATTATGGGGAACGGTAATGAAAAGGAAGACTTCCTTGCTTTCTGCCCACCTTTTGCTTCAGACTAACTTAGAAAGCCTGCTGGGCCTTTGAGTGCCTTCACAGTTAGCCTGGGCATTCTGAAACAGCTCTACTGTCACTCACCACAGCATTAATAGAGTTTCTTTGTTTCCTGTCATTGAATTTTGACTTTTTACTTATGGTTCCTTTACTTTTGCTGTTATGACTAGGCTCCTGGACCCACAGGCCTCTTACTATATTCTTCTAATGTGCTAACAATATTGTCTTTCCTTGTATTTCTTATTGATTGCATTTTTTCCAGGAAGGAAAAAAAGTTTCCATATCCAATCCACATATCCAGCCACAGAACCTTGGATTGAAAGACATATTTCCTGTGGAATTTAGTGGGTTGGTTTTTTTTTTTTTTTTTTTTTTTTTTTTTTTTTTTTTTTTTTTTTTTTTTTTTTTTTTTTTTTTTTTTTTTTTTTTTTTTTTTTTTTTTTTTTTTTTTTTTTTTTTTTTTTTTTTTTTTTTTTTTTTTTTTTTTTTTTTTTTTTTTTTTTTTTTTTTTTTTTTTTTTTTTTTTTTTTTTTTTTTTTTTTTTTTTT